>PVJI01014671.1:0-43374 GCA_004026765.1 Micronycteris hirsuta
CAAGTAACAAACTTTATCAAATTAATCCGGCTTCAAAATTACAAGGGAAAATATAAAAATTCTTTTCACATGCATGAAAAATCATAGCCCAGAAAAATCACGCGTGTCAGAGCTCAGCTCCGTGTGAAGAAAAATCACTCCTGTGTGGGCTGGCGTAATCCATGCCTGTAGAAAAGGATTTCTTAAGAAAAGAGGGGGAGATGTGGCAGTGATTTCCACACGTGTGTAAACACACAGTCCTGATAATCTACACGTTTTGAGCACAGCTCCGTGTGACTCCTGTGTGAGCAAGTGTGGATCATGTCTGTGGGATGGGAATTCTCTAATAGGAATTTGGCAAAGTTGTATCTTAAAAAATTAAGGCTTGCTGATCTCTGAATATTACTTTCACCTGGACGTGTCTGCCACCAGACCTGAATCAACATCCCAATGCCTTGCCAATGAGTAATCCTACCCCTGTTGAATTGCTAATGCCCCTGACAAAAACCCTGGCTGGACAAGCCAAAGGGCTTTTTCCTGGGATTGGGAGGAATAAGCCACGTAGCCCATGGTATTACTTTCCCCGCGTGTCTCGGTACACGCATGAGTCACGGCACCCACGGGTACGGCTGGTCCGGTCTACCCCGTGTCAAGCTCACACTTTAGGTTCTTTAAACTACTTCAGTATTTGCAAATGTGAGAATGCACAGTCCAATAACTGGGAAACTGTAATTTGTGATTGTACCAACAAATTTACTCAACATCGATGTAACTGCACAAAATTATTCATGCAACATATGGACTTTATGGAATGTGGCCTTATTACAAAAGGATTATGATACTCTTTACTTCTAAGTAGTAATTTATGAAGTGGTGCAACCAACAAACCGACTCCCTCCCATAGTTTTTCACTGTGTTCTTAAAAACATAGATAAGCTTCCTCTTAGACAAGCTTATAAAAAATTCCCACCCAGAAAAAAATATTAACTCAGAATTGTCAAATTTTGAAGTTTCAGCAGATGGAACACCAGAAATAGATTATAAGCAAGTTTAACTTAAATCTTTTACCTAAGTAATGACATAGGAATTTACAGTGTTGACCAAAAGAAGGCACATGTTTCTCAATGAACTTTATTTTAATGTGTCTGTGACAGATTGTTGGCCAAGTTGTTTCCATTAAAAAGTACTGGTTTTAAAAGCTAATAATTAAAACTGCCACACACACACACACACACACACACACACACACACACAAATACAACAAATGGTCCACAAATGTTTTCCTTTTGTTCTGAAGTGTTTTTTTTTTTTTTAACCTGTATTCAATAAACTGATGCTTGGTTGTATGCGTGTGTCTTACAGATTTTATTTATTTATTTATTTTTAGAGAGAGGAGAAGGGAGGGAGAAAGAGAGGGAGAAAAACATCGATCAAGAGTGCCCCCAACTGGGGAACTGGCCTGCAACCCAAGTAGGGGCCCTAACCAGGAATCGAATTGAGGAACTTTTCATTTGGTAGACGACTCCCAACCCACTGAGGCACACCAGTCAGGGCTGCTTCTGAAGGTTTTAGGATGCATGATCACTAACCACTTTTTAAAAAATATTAAACTTACATGGCCACTAGAGACAACAGTTCTGAAACTGTTCTTCCAGTGCTGATTAAGATGGGGGTGGCACTATCAGCGACAATATTCAGTTAGCCTGAGATTTCTGGCAGACTTGGTGACTTTGCCAGCTCCAGCAGCCTCTTGCCCACTGCCTTGATGAGACCGTAAGTCTCACATCATGAAAAGCAAAATGACCCAGAGGAGGATAGTCAGAGAAGCTCTTAACACACAGGCTTACCAGGGGCCATATCAATGATTTCAGCATCACCAAATTTCTAGAATTTGGGGCATTATTCCAGCTTCTTTCCAGAATGACAGTCAATCTTCTTTAGCTCAGCAAACTTGCAAAGCAGCATGATATCCATGACAATCCAGCACAGGTGTGACAATCAGTGCTTAGGCAGCACTGATTTGGTCTGTAAGGTTCAGGATAGTCCCTGAGCTGTGAAGCCAGCTGCTGATGGGTCATTTTGGCTGTCACCGGCCACGGTGCACAGTAAAAGTCTTTGATAGACACGTTCTTGACATTGAAGCCCACATGCTCCCTAAGAAGAGCTTCACTCAAGTTTTAAAATAAGTTTCAACAGACTTTACTTCAGTCGTAGTATTGACTAGGGCAAAAAATAACCATTATACTGGATTGGGGATTACCAGTCTCCACAGGGAGGCGACCAACTGCACCAATCTTATAGACATCCTGGAGGGGAAGATAAAAGGGCTTGAAATCTTAAATTCTCCTATGAAAATGGAATTCCCTCTCTTCATCTGGATCATGTTTTAATGTTTCTTCTCACTAAATAGGTAGCCATGATCAAGATGCCTTGGGTAGGACTTCGTGTCTCTAAATACTGCTTTTGCAGTATCACTGAAGAACAGCTGAAGTGGAGGGACTAGTCTGTCTGCCTCCTTGTGTCCATAGTTCTTGGGTGCCTAACGTACGTTCTGTCTCCCTAAGGTCCTAGTTCTTGAGAGCAGAGAGGGAGCTCTTCCCTGTACCTAAGAAGTATTGATGAGCTAGTTTTTCTGTTCTAAATCCTCTATTTCCTGTTGGCCTCACGGTGTCTCTATTTCACCCACAGTGTATATTTGAGCCTTACGTATCTAAGGATGCTAGAATTAAAGAAAGTGAGTCTGAGAACAGCTGGAAAGCATTTGTAATTATACAGGACCGTACAAACATATTTTTCTTAATTTTGGTCCACATTTTCATATGTGAAGTTAATGAGATAAGCATATATCTTTTTATTTCCTGCATGGCTCAACATTTTGGCATCTCTGGGCCACATTGAAAGAAGAGTTGTTTTGGACCATACATTAAATACACACACACTAAGGAAAACTGTCGAGCAAACAAAAAGGTTTTAAGTAAATTCACGATTTTGTGTTGGGCCACATTCATAGCCGTCCTGTGCTGCATGCAGCCTGTGGACCGCGGGTTGGACACCCCTGCTAGAGTTTGTGAGTGCCGTTCCATGACAACTTTCACATGCAAAAATAATTTTCCAGTAAACCTTGACTTGTAGTCATTTAGGCCTGGTTTTGAGCTCCTGGCTCTGCTGTTTACCAGATCTGTGACCTTGGAAAGCATTTGAATCTCATTAAGCCTCATTTCCTCATCTATAATATAGGTATGGTAAAGATACCTAGTCCACTGGGATATTGTGACATTAAAAGACCGAACGCAAGTCACCTAGTATACAGTAAATGCTCAATAACTGTTATCGGACGATGTTATTGGTGTCATTTTAATACAGATTTTAAAGTGATAAGACAATAAACTAGAAGGAGAAGAAAGAAACTAAGCAGAAGTGGGAAGGGTCAGGAATCTGGAAAAGCTGGATCAAGAAGATTAAAACCAAGAATGAGCAGAGGTTTGCAAAGTACAAAGGACAACCAAAGTAGACCCTCAGTCATTTTCAGAGTAAGTAATATGAGGACGAAATATCTATTGCTTAAGGAAAAGTGTGCAATGTTAACAGACAGCAGAACGAAACCCGATCTATCATAGTAGTGTTTTAATTTTATCTTCTTGGTCAAAGAGAAGTATTTTTGGTCAGAAAGGGAAGAATGAACATTGGTAAAAGGAATGTAGAATCTCAGAGAAAGATAGCTATCTGGATGATGTCATATGAACCGTGTCGTGGGCTGAAGGGGCGC
Organism: Micronycteris hirsuta; assembly: GCA_004026765.1. Classification (NCBI taxonomy): domain Eukaryota; kingdom Metazoa; phylum Chordata; class Mammalia; order Chiroptera; family Phyllostomidae; genus Micronycteris; species Micronycteris hirsuta. Next base: position 3,746 of record PVJI01014671.1, read on the forward strand.
CGTCTACGAGGAAGCACAGAGCAGGAGCACATCTAGACAATGGCACAGAGACAGAGGGCACCCAGGTAGCCAGCCGAATGGGAGAAGAGGAAGAGTCTATTTATCCTATAATTTCATGAACTGTAAACCAAAAAGCTTAATGTTTTCTCCAAGCGAAATAATAAATGGATTGTTTGTGCTCGTTTAGGAAAGGAAAAGGATGACCACAAAGAGCTGGCGCTCCTCCTTAAGTGTAAGTTTTGTCAGCATATTCATTTTCTTTTCTGAGACGATTATCAAGCTAGCAGATCATTCAGCAAATATTTATGAAATACTAACTAGGGGCAGGCATATTGCCTGTCACCTTTTTCTTGGAGAAGTAGGCAATAGGTTCATTTATTAATAGACATGGGATAGAATCAGACGTTCTGGGAATAAATGGCACAGAGATCTGGCCAGGTATACAGAAAAGAATGGTGACAGTTTTTTACCAAATTTGGAAATACAGGAGTTGCTGAATGGGGTGATAGAAAACAAGTTAATTTTTGGACTTGTGTTTAAAATGTGTTCATGATGTAGGTGAAGATGTTTATTAGCACACACGTATGAAGCCCAGAGGCCCTGAGACACAGACCTGGGAATCACTGGCTTGTGGGGTTATTTAAGTTTTTACAGTGGCTGCGGCTTCTCAGAGCGGCATATTGAGCGAGAAGAAGGCTAAGGCTAGAGTGAAGGTGGCACTAGGATCAAAGAAGAGAAGCTAACAGAAAGGACTGGGAAGCAAAGGTCAGGATGAACAGAGAATGGAAAACCAGAAGAGTGGTGTTACCCTGGCGGGGGGAAGAGAGAAGCTCCTGCGCAGTGCTGAGAACCCAGATGGATTTGGTGGTGACACCAATCAGCATCGATGTGTGAACTGTCCACAGCCCACAGTTGCAGGACGGCTACACCCTCACCTCAGTGCACAGGAGAGGAAAAGGGAAGTGGATTGAATGGTTTAAGAGTAAGACGTTTGCAGAGATGGTACGTTAGAAGAACCAAGAGGAGGAAAAAGAGCTGTTGAAGAAATGGTGATTAAATGTAAGATCATGTGATATTGGGTGAGCAGCCAATATATTGGTTAATATAACTGAGACTCAAAAGTAGTATAGTTAAAAGAAATGGTCGAATCTAGCAGAGTGAAAAATGTAATAGGGTTGCGTGTACATTCCTCCACTTCTCCAAGGACTTGGTGCTAAACGAAACAGGAAGAACAATTCCTGTGGAATGAAGACATCTATTCACCGTCTTGCCTTTTCTCTTTACTTTGAAATAACAACAAATATTTAATTAACATTTTTCTTTTTCTAAGAATGGATTTTAAAAGAGCAATGAAATGAATCAACATTTTTCCATATGGACAGAAGAACCATGTGAAGGTCAATTGACAGTTATACGATGAGAAATACCTTTCAGATTTTGTAGTTGACTTTGAATTTACTATTATTATTAATATAGATGACATTTTGAGCATATGTGTTAGAAAGTTACAAATGTTTTATAAGTATAATAGACATATAAAACAGTCCACAGACTCAGTTCATCTAAAAAAAAAAAACCACTTCAACATTTCTTGTAACTCACTTTAATTCTAACCCTCCCTCCCACTGCCAGGCTAAGAGTAACATCTCAGGTAATTTTTGGTTTCTTCCTTATCCATGGGGTGGATACAAAGGCTCAGGAGAGATTTACACAGTGCCCTGGTCAGTAAATTGGGGGAGTAAGGAGCCTTCTGGATGCCCGCAGTGTGGCTCACAGTTTGTTTTGCTGCATCACTTAGGGACAATAGACAATTGTGTCTAGACTCTGCATGAAACCATTTCTTCTTTGAGGTATTGCTACCTCCCCAGGGACTCAGCCTAGAAAATAGAAAACTTGCCTCCTGGGCCCATCATTCTGTCTGTTCTCATTGCCTCATCTTCACTCCTTCCCTCAGCCTTCAGAGAATCCTATTCTAGGCAGAGAGTAGCAGAAATTATGGCTCTCTGACCCCTGCTTCTCCCACACATTCATCTATACGTTATCCCAAAACTCTAAGTCCCCCTCTTTAAAACACAGAGCCAAAAAGAGCCCATCAACTATTTCTACTTTCTGACCAGCTGCATCCCTTCTCAGAGGCAGTGAGCTCAGGGTTGCCCATGTGTTCGGCAAATGGGAAATACCCGGAGAGAAATGTGCCAAAATAACTATATCGCTACACCCACATTCAATGATTTGTTCTTGCAGCGACAAAATGAGACAATTAGGCAGGGTCGTAGGTATTTGCATGTAAGGACCGTTCCAAATCTAGGACTGTGATTGTCTGAGTGTTAGCGGAAGCCAGTTGGCTTGTGCTGACGAAGGGTGGGAACCAGCACGGGCAGCCCGGAGGCAGAGAGCGGCAGCAGGGGCTTGGACTCCAGGAGGAAGGGCTCTGGTGCTGTCGATCTGACAGTGCTTGGCAAGATTCTTAAGAAATAATGGTGGCCAAAACTGAAAATTTTTATTCGATGTCTAATGCGGACTCTGCCTCCGCTCTCAAAACCTCTCGCCGTTACATAACAGTTTTTACTTCTCTACCAGGCTAAGCCAGGCCTTTCCTCAACTCCAATTTCTCCTCTGACTCTGGCCTGACAGGGTTTCTCCATCTCGGTGACCCTCACTCTCTTGCTTGGGGTCAGGAGAGTGATCATCATGGCGGCCTCTCAAATTGCACAGGCCCTCACTGTCAATGAACACTTATTGACGTGGGTTGTTCAGAGCCTTGTGATGAGGATTTACACACTGTAAACCACAAGGGTTTGTTTATGATATATTGGAGAGATGGGGTGTGTGCATAATCCAGCATAGAAGGTCCCAAACACCCTCTGTGTTCTTCTCCAGGAGTTTGGAGAATTCGCGCATGGAGCACAACTTAGCTGCTGAATGAAAAAGGCATCGGCTTGTGAAACTTGAATTGCAGCTGCTTTTTGGAACCCCACCTAAAAATAGTTTAGCTCAAACTGCAGAAAGTCAGGCCTGTACGGATATGCCCAAGTACAAGAAAGAGTTATTTTTAGACCTTTATAAGAGATTGTGAAGGAAGTCACCACCTTAGCAACATCAGCAATTAAGACTAATAATACCGCTTTCCCAGACATATGCTTTGAAGGTTAATTAAAAAAATATATATATATAAATATAAAACACTGATTGCCATTCAGATATTTACTGATATTATTTGTTATTATTATATACTCAAGAGGTACGGCAGGTGCTTTAACATTATGGTCTGACTACTAAATCCAGAGTGGGATCCTTCCCTCCAAACTGATCACTTCTGTGTCTAGACTCTGCATGAAACCATGCAGAGGGCTTCCGAGAGCCTCAGACTCCGAGAGCCTCAGAATACCAAAGCGCACATTTAAAAACTGCTATTTAAGATGAATGTCCTAGCTTGTATGTTGCAATTTTAAACTATTCAATCAGAGAAGTACTTTGATGTTGTAAATACCTACACATCAGCTCATCTACTTTTAACTTAATCAAAATATTTAGGCATCTTCACAGAAATGTCTCATATTCATAAAATAAGGCAACAGTTATTTACTTCCAGGTACTATAGTGTGTGTGGGAAACCTCTGTGTGACTTGCATGAAAGGAGCGAAAGCTAGTTTCATGGAGCTCCATTGTCACCTAATGATGCTTTAAGAACACTTTGATTCAAAGCTTGCCTGACTCTCTCCGTGGGGCTGGGAGAGTGTGTCCCAGTGGGTCTTAAAATGAAGGAGACTTCCTTTGCCCCACTTCCTTTACTGTCTTTGGAGCTGGGCTTCTAGTCGGTGGTAGGAGAGAATGGCTCAACAGTTAAAAGGTCAACAGCCAGCATGATGGTCTCAGCATCTCTCAAGGGCACTTAAGGAAACTAGTTGCAGAGGGCTGAGTAGCAGCTGGAGAGCGCCCCAGAGAGTACAGTTGAGTGTATTATTCCACACAATTACGTATTCAAATTGGCTTGAATTCTCTGGGTACCCATGGGGTGTCAGGGGAGGTAGAAAAGAGTCGTGCTGGGTAGGGGCAGGAGCTGCGGAAGAAGATGGTCTGGCATTAAAAATGGGCTACAGATGTTTTCCTTTGGTGGAAAAGCCCCAGAGTCATAAAAATTCAGGCAATCAGGAAAGAGCTGTCAACCTAAAAATTGAATTTCGAAGTGACATATGATAATTCTTTTCAATACACTGATTATACCTTGCATTAGCAAGAACTTCTTTTTCTTCTTGAATCTTTTGTAAAGGAGTTTTTAAAGTTCTCATATTATAGCAAGGTAGGTTGACACATACTAACCCTGCTGTCTAGACTAAAAATCCCCAGGAATTATGAGTAAATGTCTGACATTTTGGTTAATTGCGGTTGGTGTTGGGGGAACTTTTGAGTGTTTGTGGCTATAGGCACAACCTTTGGCTGTCTTCACTAATGTGGTTTGGGAGGATTCCGAGTTGTGTTGGACAGTGTGGGCAGATGCAGGGGAATTTGGAAAACATATGAAATTGCTTACTAGCCTTGTATGTTTATGACCTTTCAATGCAAACTATATGGAGAACTTTGCAAAATCATATTTCAATGATAGAATACATAGAATATGAACATATAGACAATAACAAATAGAATCTGTTTAAAACGCATTATAGGGTTGAAAGTTCTTATCAAGTTTTCAATTTCACCCGGGAATATGTAAGAGAACCTAACTGAGCTGTGCCAAGGTGGGACTTGGGGAATAAAATGGAGCAGAGACTTGGAGGAGAGAAATTTAAATTGAGCACAGCATTGTCCAGAAGGCAGGAAAACAGACCACAGGCGACACCCTGTCTGATTGGCAGGGTCGGGGAAACCCTACGTGAGCGTGAGGGCTAGGGGTGTTTGAACCACAGAGAATTTCAGAACGAGTAATTATTCAAAGGTCTAACCAGCACTGATCCATAGATATTCGTAATTGATCATTTTCTGGTAGCTACTTTTAAAAAAGTAAAAAAGAAAAAGGTAAAATAAATTCTAGTTATACATTTTATTAAACCCAGTATATTCAAAATATTATCTTACAATACGTGCCACTGTCCACGTCAAGGGCTCCGTGGCCGCAGGACTGCGGGCAGCACCGGCGCCACTCAGGCCTGCGGCACGAGGGGGTCCAGCGGGCGGGGGAGGGGAGGCTCGCCAAGCCTGATGGCAACTGATACAGTGACTGATAACCATGGAAAAGAAGCTGTGAGTGGTTGGAACACTTATTTAAAAATGTCTGCCTCATTCTGTTATCAAAGCTCTATAAATTGAAATACTGGTGAGATGCTATTTCTTACCTGTCAAAGAGCCAAGGTTTAAAAAACTGCAGTTGTGTGAAGGTGTGCTAAGATCCATACTGCTGCTATCAGCATCGTAAACTAGTATAACTTTTTGCAAACAGCTTACATTTCATGTGAAGAGCTTTGATTTTTTTCAGCTTCTAAGACTCTACAACAAAAAACAAAAACAAGTGTTTGTTGAGTGTTTATTATATAACAGATAATATGCTTAGCACTTTATATACGTTAAGTCTTTTGATCCTCACAAAAACCCTATGAAGTAGTTATTATTATCCAGTTTTAGCCATATAAAATTAAAGTATGAAGAATTTAGACATTAGTGTTATTATAACATTATTAAAAGAAGTTTAAAAAAAAGATGCCAAGAAAAACTGGGGAAAAACCTAAATGTCTCCTAATCAGGGAATTGTTACTTAAGTGAACATATTCAGTGGAATTGATGTGTTTATAAAGGTTCTTAAAGAACATATAACATCATGGAAAACACATGTCTTAGTCTGCTGTTGCCTCAGTTAAGCCATATAGCAAACAAACCCTAAACTTGGGCAACAGCGACAGCAAACGTGTATTTCTCACACTCATGTCTGCAGATTGGCAGGGAGGGGGCTCTGCCTTTTGATCTCGGGTAAGCTGGCTTTGGTTGCCGGCTCAGGTATGATGCGCTGTGTTCATTTTGGACCTCTGCCACCAAAGGGAAGGGGCATCTGCTACCAAAGGGAAGCTCTTTTCATGACAGGCTGCCAGAGCACAAGAGGGCAAGAATAACTGCATGGCTCATTTTAAGCATCTGCTTGCCTCATGTTGGCTAACTACTCATTGGCCAGAGCAAGTCACAAGGGTGATCCTAAAGCTGAGGGGCAGGGAAATATCCTCTGCCTTCTGTGAGAATGTGACAAGAATGTATATGTACACTTCTATTGTAGGGGAATAAAGAATTGGCACCAGTAACTCAACCTATGACAGCCTCGTCTTTATTGCTACTGTTTACATCCCTCCCAACCAAACATCCCCAAAATCTCTTTCCATGATGGCCTCAGGCCGGAAAGATAGCACCACTGGATTTACGTCAACTCTAGGTGTGATTCCTCTTGGTCTAGACGCCTTTAAAGTAAAGAGACAAGTTATCTTACCCCCACTCAACATACAAAAATGGAACAGGAACAAGATGACCACAATACACACCCCCATTCTAATAGGGGAAGAGTGAGAAGCACAAAGCCATCACGGGTTTGTAGCAGTTGTGAAATCCCTGCAGGCAAAAGCTGGAGGGTTCCTCTGCCTTGGGGAAAGGGAGTGTTCTTGTATTCGGCCACACTGCTGCTCCCTGGGAGTAGCTCCCCACACCCTAGTCTGATTTTTTCACCCTAGACTCTTGAATCCACTCTTTGAGAGGTCCGTCTTTGCACAAGTCCCCCACCTTGGCCGAGTCTGAAGACAGCATTGGGGAATATGCCTGATTCGGTGGCTGAGCAACCTTCTCAGCCTGCTTCCTGCCTGAAGAAAGTTGGAGGAAGGGGAGTCCAGAGTATTTTTATGTCTCAAAGAGTCATAATCACTTAAAGTTTAACCTGGTAGAAATGTTCTCAATACAACTTCTTATGCCTACAAATTCTAGGATTTCTGGGCTGTGTTTATTCAGTCTTAGTTCTGTCTTCAAGCCAGCCATATGTTTTTCCCTGAACTCATCTCTTAGAGTACCTTTTCACACGCAATCAGCAACAACCCACTTACTCAATCAACATTGTGCCTTGAAACTTGCTTGTTCCTTATCCTGGCTTTATCGGGTCTCCTTTCTGTCTTTCATTTTATTGCAATTAGCCATTATAACAATGTTTCACTGTATATAACATGCATTAACATTTTCCCATCCTCCTATAACAAGTTCTTTCTTGCCTGCTCCTCGGTCACAGAGCCCGTGGCATGTATTTTGGGATTTATCATGGCAGCATCCCATTTGTAGTAATGACTTTCAGTCCTATTCAGCTACTGCTGCAATAATGCTATGTAACAAACAACTACAAAATCTTACAGGCATGCAGCAATAAACATTTGTTTTTCATTTATGTGGATTGATGGGTTTGGCTCAGCTTCCTGCTGAGCACCAGTTGGCTTAGCTTCTGGCCATGAGTTGTGTACGGGTTTACCCTACTTGCGGTAGTTCTGCAACTGTGGCTGTATGAACTCTTTCCATTATAAATAACTATGTCAGCACATTCCAGGCCTCTGCTTGCATCATGTGTCAATTATGATTTTTTTAATGTTTCGACATCTTGGGGCCTTGCTGACTGGAGGGACTGTCCCTCCCAGGGAGAGCTAATTCCTAGAGATAGCAAACAGCTAGCCTTCGAAGAGTGCACCATTCACATGCAAACCACATCAGAGGCCATAACTGCAAACATCACCTTCATGTCAGTATATAAATATTCCTTCCAGGTCAATAATCCCCTGACTCAATCACCGCCGGGCCAGTACCAGACAACTAGTGACAGCCCCTGTGCCACAGAACACATTGAGAATTATTCAAACTGGCTGAAATGGTTTATTCTAGCCTCATCTATTCCTTCCCAGGGAAACCACAATAAAGTTCGTGCCCACAATTTCCCCTCATTCCCTCTGCCTCCTGACACACCCTGGTGCTTCCTTGCATGGCCTGTGTATGCCCCCTTCTCTTGAGATCTCTAAGTATAACAAACTTTCTTTTCAAGAGCCCTATGTCCTGATCTGTTGGCCTTTTCATACCTAAGTTAAAAACAAACAAGCATACCTACTTTGGCCCTGACCAGTGTGGCTCAATCGGTTAGGCATTTTCTCGCAAAGCTAAAGGTCACCGGTTTGATTCCTGGTCAAGGCACATGCCTGGGTTGTGGGTTCTGTCCCAGGTCCAGGTGTGTATAAGAGGCAACTGATTGATGTTTCTCCCTCACATTGATGTTTCTCTTCTTTTCATTCTTCCTCCCTTCCCCTCTCTCTAAATATAAATAAATAAAATATTTTTTTAAACCTGCTTTAAAAAGAACCTGTCTACTAATATTCCTTTGACCAACTTAAGTCACATGATCTAGCCCAATGATAAGGTGTGGGGAAATACTCTTTGCCCACCAGCTTGGCGAGAGTGAATGCATATTTGTATTAGAAGGCAGCAAAAAATTGGACACTGTTCACCAGAGTGGCAAAAGTGTGGATGTAGAATTCTATTACTGTGGCTACATAACTTTATTAGGGGGGAGTGAATAATTGGGACCAATAATTTAATTTGCTACACTGTATGTGTATATGTATATGGTGTTAAGATGAAAAATGAGATATGCAACATGATTTCAAATATGTAAAACAGAATCTGCATAGAGAGAAAAGTCTTGAAGGAAAGACATCCAACTGTTAACAGGGTATATCTCTGGGTGCAAGGATTGTGGGTGATTAAAATTATTCTTCCTCTATTTTACAAATTGTGTTTCATGAGAATATATTCATTTCATAATTTAAAATGCACTCTATTAACTAGAAGCTGTGTCTTCCAAGTGTCAAACTAAACTTGCTGGAGTATCTTCTGCATATGACCAGGAATATTCCTAAAAGCACGGGCGAGGAAGGTTTGCTCCTGCTTCTGTGAGAACAGGAAGGTCCCCAGGGCAGGGAACCGCCCTGGATCTGACGGGCTGTCCTCTCTCTTTGTTGTTTAAAGCATGGCTCACAGATCACCAGCACTGGCATCACCTGGACACTTGTTGGAAATATATAGTCCCAGTCTTCACCTCAGAATTACTGAATCAGATATGTACTTTAAAAGAATTCTCCAGGTGGTTTGTAGGAATTACTATTTTAAAATGAAAAATGGGCAGGTAGTGGAATAGATAGGCAAACAGATTGGTTGGTCCGTTGACAAAGAACCAACAATATTTACACAATGAATTACTCAGTCTGTGACAGTTATTGATTGCCAGTTTGATGAGGGCCACTGTTCCAGAAGAATAGTATTTCCTCTCCCAAATTATCACAGAGAACTGTAATACTGGGATGCGTTAGTAGGTGTCCCACCGTATTAGTTCCTTATGGCTGCTATAATAGAACCACAAACTTAATGCCTTAAAACAACACAAATTTATTATTTTATTGTTCTGGTGGTGAGGAGTCTGAAACGGGTCTCACTGTGCTAAAAACAAGGTGTCAGCAAGGGTGAGTTCCTTCTGGAAGCTCTCGGGAAGAATCCATTTCCTTCCCTTTTCTGGCTTCTGCGGGCCGCCTGCATTCCTTTGTGCCATTCCGTCTTCAAAGCCAGCGGCGGCCAGTAGTGTCTCCCTTGGTGTCGTTCTTAAATTGAAGCTCTTCTGCCTACAATTCCACTTTTTTTTTTTTAAGATTTTATTTTTATTTATTTTTAGAGAGAAGAGAAGGGAGGGAGACAGAGAGGGAGAGAAACAGCAATGTATGGTTGCCTCTCACATGGCCCTCACGGGGACCTGGCCCACAACCCAGGCATGTGCCCTGACTGGGAATCGAACCCGGACAGCTTGGTTCCCAGCCCGCGCTCAATCCACTGAGCTACACCAGCCAGGGCTCACTTTTAAGAAGTTTTGTCATTACTGGGTCCACCCAGATAATCCAGGATAAACTCCCTACTTTGAGGTCAGCTGATTAGCAACCTTAATTCCAGCTGCCAACTTAATTCTTGTTTGATTTGTAAGGTTCTAGGATAAGGACACAGACACTTTGGGAGGCCATTATTCTACCCACCACACCCATGAACTAGAGACTTGGGAGTCACATGATTCTGCAAATAATATTCCCTTCTTGGAACTTTGCAATGTATGCTAACATAGTAAGGGCTCTGAGAAATACTGAAGTAAAGGAGCCTATTTAACGCTGCGCAATCCAGGAACTCTTCTTTTACCCGCACCTTTCATGAATCTGAGCCAGAGAAATTTGGAGTCAATGAAAGAACTGTTTTCTGCCCTAAAGGAGTTGAAGAAAGCTTTTCATTTTTAAAACCACGTGTTGCAAATTAATCTTGACTTTGTTAGTGCTGAGAGAACGCAGGGCAGAAGAGTGAGAACATCTGTGGACACTGGGGGCCCCCACTCCCTGGCTTCTGTTCCACTATAAGGCAGCACCAAGCGCAACAGTGGTGGCGGATGTCTACGCCTATTTCCATTTTTACCAGTGACATATTGCGGTATTATGAGTAATTTTAAAAAATCTGTCCAGATTACTTTCTTAATCTTGATAACTCTGTTTCTCATTTGTAAAACTGGGTTAACGGTATCCCTTTCATCCAATACTATTGTGGGCGTTTAATTAATTTTAAAATGCTTTTTGGCATCAACATGCAGAAAGAGTTATTAAATTTCAGTGCCAAATACTATGATGGTAATGAGGATTAGCTCAACAATATTTCCTTGCATGTGCAACTTTTCCATTCATTTACTACATGGGCCATTGTATGGCATTATCTCTACAGCCAGAATAGCCATCTTCTTTCATCTTTGAGAGATCTCGTGTTGAAACCAGGAAATATAAACTAGAGAAAGCTGTGTCTTGTAAAAAAAATCCCAGAAGGCATTTGTTTTATTTGGTGACCATAATGATTGCTTACAATAAAAAAGACTTGGAAGGTCTCACTTGTTCTGAGATTATTCATGCAGCAATTGTGCTATTGATGACAACCTGTTTTTATGATAATGTAAACTATTCTGAACTCACTCAACAAAGCATAGTATAATGCTTGTAGTCTTCCTCAGGACCTCTTTTACTGAGATACCTGTTCACTTTCTTGATTAGGAAAAGCTAAAATATATAGACATTAAAAAAAGTTACAAATCAATTGTAATCTTCAATGAATTAGAACTTGTAATTTTAAAGTGAAGAATCACAAAAGAGAGAAATTGTTAGGAACTCTGACTTACATTCTCGATTATCTTATTTATCTTAGTACAAATGCTTTCCATGAGTCCCTAAATTGTGTGCAAGACAAAAAGGAAGGGGACCTATTTATTTTACAATTTGACAAGAACAAAAGGGTTTTTAAAAATTTGTTTTTGTGTTGCTATAGGTTTTCAAGTAACTACAGTTGACCCTTGGACAACATAGGTTTGAACTGCACAGTTCCACAAACAGGTACATTTTTTTCAATAAATATTGTTGTCATTCTTTTATATCCTGGAGTTTTGCATCTGCAGCTTCAACCAACCACATATCAAAAGAAGTCTTTTTGAATTCGCATCTGTGATTTCCCAACCACAGATTCCCAGCTTTGGATCAAAAATACTGTTTACAGTCCACGGCTGGTTGAATTCACAGTTGGTTGAATCTGTGAATGCAAAGGGCTGACTGTAGAGTCCAAAGTTAAACCTGGATTTTCTACTGCATGGGGTCAGAGCCACTGGCCCTCTGCGTTGTTCAAGGGTCAACTGTATTTTTATTTCAAGTGAGAATTCTTATTTGAGTTCTTTAAGGTTTTTGTTTTTGTAGAGTGTGTGACACATTAATGCATTTCACTGTAAAAATAGTTATTGTGGTTGTTTTATTGGGGTGAAGCCGCTAAAACAAGATGTGCACCCTGATCTTTAGGAGGTTAAATCTCACACTTGTTTCACTCAAGTTTTATTACAAGTTTAAATTTAGTTCATATCCACATGGACCGAGTGAAAAATGCACCAATGGAACATCTGTTTCGTGTTGTCATCCATTTTCACAGTCTGCAAAATTTAATATAAAATTTATTATATCAAAATATAAAATTTATTATATCATTTTTTTTATCCTCAGTAGCGGGGGTTTTTCCCTTTATTTGTTTTCTGTCCACTTCATTTTGTGTTGTAGATATAATTTGGGTAAATAATTTGAAGTGGGGTATATAAAATGTTGGCTGGAACTAATAGAGCAAGCATATTGATTGATTAGTTGGTCTTCTTTATAAACTGAGTTGCAAAAATAATTATGTAAAATAAAATATAAAAATAGGTGTGTAAGTCAAGGTAAAGAATATGGATAGAGAAAAGTAAAATGAAACCAAGTGTAAGGTCACAATTTAAAATGCACCCTACTCTTGTAACACACAAATACTCTCAAGCTAATTGGTATATACACATTTGTTTCTCTATTTTTTAGCAGCTCATGAAATGAGGGAAAATAACCTCTAATGAGAATTTCTTAAAGATAAGGAAAGTCAGTTATTTCGCTGGAGTCTATTTCCAACATTGAGGCAAGAGATGGAAATGAAACTCTCTGTCTCTGTCCCTCTATTATCTGTTTCTCATGTCTCTCTCTATCTTTCTGTCTTTCTGTCTTCATCTCTCTCACATTCTGGGATTGAGAATAATGAATGAGTTTACGCAGTTGAAGTCTCTGAATTAAGTGTGCCTAGGACACAACTTTATTGTTCTCTGAATTGGGCTGTTCAGAGAACAGAATTTTAAAATCCACTTACCTTTGTTATTTTCAGGAAAGAAGGAAGTAGTATGGTTGATTATCTGAAAATGTCAGATGATAAAACATAATTTTATTTTTAGCTCAGAAATGCCACTGTGAGACTTTAAAACAAAATTCAACACGTTTTGTTAGAGAGGCTAAACCAGTCATGACCAGCTGTCAGTGCACAAAACTGAAAGTCACTGACAAAAGGAATTATCAGTGGGAGCAAAGAGCTATGGGAAAGTCCTGCAGTCGCTAGTGGCTGGTTTGTCCCAGTCGTAAAGGAACTGGGTGTCTTCATGTAGTGAATCCAGTGATTTCCACCATTAATTACTGTGAGTGAAAGTGACTCTGGATTTTGAATGCTCACATGTCACAGTGCCTCAGAGAAGGGAGCCCTTGTCCTGCCTTTGTTACTATGTCTGTGATCCTAAGAGAATTTCTTCCCCATTTCTCAGTGTGTCTTCTTGATACAATATGAATTGGACTAGATATCCTTCAAAGTCCTTTCCAGGATTCTAAGTTTAAGCAGGGTAGTTATTCCCTTAAACCTCATGTGTGTAAACATGTGATTTTATTTAACTTTTCTATCGCCAAACTGAATTGCTCATAGCCCTATTTTAATGATGAGAGAGAGGGAAAGGGAGAGAGAGAAAGAGACACATTGATCCGTTGCCTCTCGTAAGCACCCTGACCAAGGATTGAACCCTCAATCTAGGTATGTGTCCTGACTGGGGATTGAACCCATAACCTTTTGGTGCATAGGATGATGCGCAAACCAACTGAGCACCTGGCCAGGGCATGTTATCTCAGTTTTAATGCTTAGAAGTCTGCAAAGGAATCCACCATACCCAATCCCCGCTTAACAAAGTTTGGCTCTTGCAAGTTAGATATAAAAAAAAAATCTGGATTTCTTGTCTTCAAAGTGCACATGATCAGCTTATTTAAGAAGTTAGAAGCTGAAGTCTGACTACTCTCTTTTTTGCTCCTAAACAAGAGATTCTAAGACTTCTATGAGCAAAAGAGAAAATTCTCTAAAAACATTTAAAAATAGAATTCAGCTATAAAAGGGCATCTTGAGAGATCTTAGTGGTGATCCTAGAAATGGTGGTATCAATGCCAGAATTGTACTCTAGTTTCACAAGATATTACCACTGGGGGATCTGGATAAGGGGTTCTTGGGATCTCCGTATTATTGCTTACAATTGAATATGAATCTTCAATTATCTCAAAATAAAATGTTTAGTTAAAAAAGTAAAAAGAAGAGAAAAAAAAACATTGATCCTGTTTTGCATGCCTGTGTCCCATACCTTCATTTTAGTCACTACAACAGTTTCTGGCACATAGAAAACACTTAATTTTGTTGAATGAATGAATAAGATATGAATGTGAAATAAGGGCATGGTTCATAAATTATTTTATATTTATTTAAGATTCATAAATGTTAAAACTTCCAGGAGAGATAGAAATTCTCTTCCATCACCCGCAGATGCTTTTGAAAAGTTTCTTCCCCTCTCCCCTGTAACATTGGTTCATTCTTCTAAATTTGTGGACAGACTTTTGAAAGATTGTTTGAATCAGAATATGCTTCAGAGCACACACACAACAAAACTTCTCACAGAAGCCAGTTGGAAAGTTTTCATTTTTTCCAAAGAAATTTTATTCAGTTTCGCTCTTCCTTTTTAGCTGCGGATACCAGCCTCATGAATTTCTTCCTACTTTGCACACACTTGCTACCTGGGTCTTAGTTGGCACAGAGCACAAACAGCATTTGACCTCCGTGTAAATTCCTGGGCCAATACCCTCCCCAGGTTTCTGTTTTATGTGGGCTAGCACCTAGTGACTTTCTTGGAAATGAGTATTTTGGGGGAGTGGAAGAGAAGATTATGCTTTTGACCTGCTTTATAATGGAATTACCTACGAGGACTCTCTCTGTTTATCTCCCATTCTAAGTAGAAGTCTTGTTGCCTAGGAGACAGTCTGCGGATAGGGTGCTAAAGGCAACCAGGTCTCTGAGAACTCATTCTGGTGAACAGGTGTATCCCAATCCTTAAAACTCTCAGGCCAGGAGAGTATATCTTCCAAGTCAGGAAGGGAACATAATCATATTAATGCTCGATTCACGCTTCTGAGGGAATTGGTATAAAACGATAATCTTTGGTCACAGCCACAAGCCTGGGGGTCCTGTAGTTAATTTATGATACAACTGATGGAGCAGCTCCCTCTAGTGGTCAGAGCCTGTATTGCCGAAAGAAGCAAAAGGGCATCTTGTGTAATTCAGAAATAAAGGTGAAGGGATATAGAGCCTTTTCTTAGTTTGGGCCACTAGCAACATCTGATGTTCATAATGCATTTTGAAGGCTTATAAAACGAGCCTACTTTTACAGGCACCAAGAGGGGACCTAGGTTATGATTGGTAAGCAGTCAACCACATGCAAAATTGTAAGATGTCCATTTGCCTTCCTGAGCTGTAAAACCTTCCACTTCTCCCAAGTTCAGTCCATC
Source organism: Micronycteris hirsuta (assembly GCA_004026765.1). Classification (NCBI taxonomy): domain Eukaryota; kingdom Metazoa; phylum Chordata; class Mammalia; order Chiroptera; family Phyllostomidae; genus Micronycteris; species Micronycteris hirsuta. Next base: position 18,991 of record PVJI01014671.1, read on the forward strand.
ATGTGCACGTTAAGAATCCAGTCCTATTCATGTCATCAGGACATGTGATATAGAATCATATATATATGTATGTCTGTGTATGTGAAATTAGATCATTAGATTTCTTTTCCCAAAGAAATACATTTTAAGCCCCACTCTCTAAATGTAAAATTAAAGGCTATTAAATTTCAAGCATCAGAGAGAGGTTCAAATTGTTAGGACTATTAGCCCTGCCTAGCTCAGCTCATGCCTTAGAATCTTTGTATCTGGATTGTTTGGGGCCTGTTGGCCAGGAGTGACAGATAGGACTTTTAGCACTTGGTTGAGGCCCCAAACTCTCTACCAACTCTTCAAGTCCTATTTCACAATGTTCCTTTGTCCAGAAGCTTCCTGTCCTCCATTACCTTTTACTCATCTTCAGAAGTTTTCATTCTTTTGCCATTTCTCCTAAATTGGATAATTGACATGAATTATCATGCATTCATTCAGCAGGTCACAGCTCTGACATTTGGAAATTCACTCCACCCAGTAAAGGCTCTTTGTTTCCTTAGAGTTGTGTTTCCAGGTGGTGGCCCAGGGAGGGGGAGAGGGAAGAAAGGTGGTGGATACCCACCCCTTTACTGTAGTTTAATAGAGTATATTTTAAAATAACCATTACTTTAATGTGCTTTAAAAAAAAAATCCTCACCAGAAGACATGCTTGTAAGGAAGAGAGAGAAACAGAGAGATGAGACGAGAGAGAGAGAGACAGAGAGACAGAGAGACAGACAGAGACAGAGACGTCAACGTGAGAGAGAAACATCAGCTGATTGCCTATCATACCCACAGCCTTTTGGTGTATGGGGATGGTGCTTCAACCAACTGAGCCACATGGCCAAGGTGCTTAATGTGCTTTTTATCACTATCTTTATTTTAAAGTTTAAATACCATTAAAGGATGTGCAAGACATTTATGCTTTTGAAAATGGATGCTGCAGGAAAAGAACATTGGGACAGTTGTGAGCGGAAGAGGTCAGTGCAATAGCGCCAATCCACATTGCACTTCCTGGGTCAGGTGCTGCTCTAAGTGCTTTTCAATATTGACTTGTTTAATGCTCATAGCAATAGCGAGATAGGTTACAATTATATTTCCTATTTTACCCATGGGGAAATGGAGGCATAGAAATTAGGTAAAGTGCCCTATGTCCCCTGGCTAGAAGGCAGTCTCACACCTGATTAAAGAGACCTATCATGGTCCTGATTGTGTGGTTTAGGTGTGCCTGATTGGCGCACCTCTGAGATTTCCTTACATATGAAATGCAGATAATTCCTGCTTTGTCTACTGTACTAGGTTGCCATGAGACCCTTTATTTATTTCCAAATATTCGTTGAGTGCCAACAATATGTGTACTGGAAAAATAACTGTGATGATGACAGACATTTTCTTGCCCTCATGGACTTTATATTCTAATGAGGGAGACAGAAAACAAATGAACAAAGAAATAAGTAAAGTCATTACAAATTGTGCTAAGAGCTCTGAAAGTCATGAAGCAGGGGTTGAAATAAGGAAGCAAAGTCTGGGGCAGTGCAGGGTGCACAGGGCACAGAACGCCGTGGCTGCTGCTGCTTCAGAGAGGAGAGCAGGGCAATCACAGGAGCTTGCAGAAGTGGACGGGTTAATGAGACATGGAGAGGGACTGGGAGCTGGCCATGGGGAAACCTGGAAGAGGACGGGAGAATAGACTCTCCCAGATGGAATGACATGTGGAAAAGCCATGTGGTGAAAAGGAGCTTCCTGTATTTGCAGAAACAGAGAAGAGTGGTGTGATGCCATCGATGAACTTGCTGCACATGTAGGCGTGGCATTAAATTCCCTGAAACAAAGACACCAATGCGTTGCTGCAGGTACACCAGGTAAAACCAAAGATCTCGGGAGAAAATGCTTTAAATCGTCTCATTGGTCATTTCCTTTCTCTGCTGGCAGATGCTTGGGGACATCTCTGTTCCTGCCCCTTCTTAGTGTAGCAGCATAGTTTATTGAAACATTGGGTTCATCTTTCTTTGTTTTCTTCTTTCCTGTTCTCCTGCACTCAAGCTTCCTTACTTTCTTTTTTTAATGTCAGGGATTTTTTTGCAGTTTTTCCAGTCCTTTTGTTAAAACCCTAGACCACTGAAGGAATAAGGCTGGGTGCCACTTTTCTCTTTCCATCGGCTTTCTGTACCATTTATTTCTTTCAGTTCTTATGTTTTTCTTTTTTTATTTACCTAAGCAATACATAATTATTATAAAAGACAGGTAAGCAAAATAAATAAAAATAAATTTAAATTACCTAATATCCTGCCATGCAGATATAAGTAAGCATTATCAACATTTTATTTTATTTATTATTATTTTTGAAATATAAGGTAGCTTTTATTACATAGGAAAGGGAATTCAACTGCATGATACAAAGGATCTGGTCTGAGCAGCTTCCACAAGATTCCTTCCCTTCTTTGTGATCTCTCTATCAGGGGCCTCCCTGGTCCACACGACACGTGGACAGTGACTGCTTCAAAGAGCTGGCTCTTCCAGCGCATGACTGTTCCCGACCAGTCCCAGGAGGCAAGGGCACAGGGCATGACGCTTCTCACAGAACTACTCCACAAGTGAGCTTGGGTCGACTTTTTCAGGAGTCTCTTATGACAATTTATTTTAAAATACCTGAACAGAAAGCAGGGCAAAGGGCATGTCAGCAGTGCTGTGTGGCAAGTAGAACGTCCCTGTCTGTAGAGTCACGGTGGGTGACACAGTCTGATAAGGTGTGTACGGAGAAGATGACACGCTGCCCCCATGCAGTTCAGTCAGTGTGGATAGACTTCCTGTTTGGCTAAGAGTTCATAGGTGTGTGTCCCCAAGTCACCTGCTGAGCCTGGAGCAGGCTGGCTGGCAGCACGTCACGTCTGTGTCTGACACGGAAGGAAAGATCAGTGGTGCAGCAGGGCCTGGGGATGCCCGCCGCCAGCGGTCCCGGCAGTTTTTGACAGCTGACTTAAAGAAGTTGTCTAGAGGTAGGTTCTGAAGTTCTGGGTTAGATTACATACATCTTTTACTTTTCCTAGGAATACACTTCTGATGATACAGGCCCCCGACCCCGCCAACATCAAGGCAATGCCATCATATTTGAGGGTCCAGCTAATTTCAATGGCTGTCTGTCTTAGCAGCATAAAGCCTTGAGTATAAAAGATGATACTGGGCCCTGGACTGGTGTAGCTCAGTGGATTGAGCACGGGCTGGGAACCAGAGGGTCCCGGTTCGATTCCCAGTCAGGGCACATGCCTGGGTTGCAGGCCAGGTCCCCAGTGAGGGCCATGTGAGAGGCAACCATACATTGCTGCTTCTCTCCCTCTCTCCCTCCCTTCCCCTCTCTCTAAAAATAAATAAAAATAAAAAATCTTTATTAAAAAGATGATATTGGAAGCATAGAGGTCCTTTTGAATGTACTCCAGGAATGATTTTTTTATCACCTTTAAACTGGATCTTTTGAGGACCCTTCAGCTTTTTGTTAGCTTGAAATCTCTTGTCCTTCAGAGACGATAAGCATCGGGCAAAGACTGCTTCTCCAACAATGGTGACGGCCCGTCACACTCCAGGGCTGAGATGGCAGTCCATTTCCTCATGCCATTCTGCCCCTTGCTGTCCCTGACTTCAGCGGTGGGTGAATGCTGTCACTATCTTGGAACCTGAGAACACTGACTGAGATTTCAATCAGGAATGAGTCTAGCATTGTCTTATTCCAATCCTCAAATGCTTGTGCCATCTCATTGAGCTGCATGCCTGAGACGCCCTTCATCAGGTGGTAAGACTCACAGACCCACTGCATGTCCCCATACTTGATCCCACTGTGCACCGTCTTCACAAAGTGTCCTTCTCCCTTGTCTCCCACCAGTCATAGCTGGGGGCTCCAGTTCCCACTATGCAGCGATGCCCTGGAAGATTGTCTTGATGGGGGGCCAGGCTTCTTTGTTCCCTCCGGGCATAAGTGATGGGACATACTGGGGCCCTTCTTCTCCTGGTATTCAGAATTTCGTCTATCAATGATGATGTCACCAATGTCCAACACTGGTACCAATTTTTCAGTGAAATTATCAACAGCCTGACCAGCCTTCACAAGCAGCATGATCCACGAAGGCTTCTTCACCTTGGAGACCATCTCCTTCAAGGTGTGAGCAGCAACCACTTTGGTTCCCTTTGCCTCAGTGGCCAAGAAATCATCAACTCTGGAAGCTGTTCTATTAAAAGCACAGATGACAAAGCCATGGTCAGTTCTGTTCAAAATTAAGTTCTGGCCCATGATAGCCAATCTAATCAGTGCGATATCAGCTTGGGCTGTGCCAGGGTGGTGACTGGGCAGGAGGAAAAGAGAGGCGGAGAGCAAGAAACGCATGGCACTGGCCATCAGCATTTTAATGTATAATCTCTGTAACCTACTATTTTCATTTTTGTGTCCTTTGCAATTTACATATCATACCACTAGGTGATGGAGGATCATCATAACATTAGTAGGTTGGTTAGAGTAGAAGTAAATGCTTTTCTAATTTTTATATTATTCAAAACATTGTTATTTAGACTTTAAAAGTAGCAAAGATCAGCTTTTAAAGAACCAAATGCTCAAGAAAAATGTATATGCTATACTTAGTATTATTTATCTTCAAAGATTAATTATATAAGTAATTAATGCTTAACAGTCATTTAAAGTTTATTTTAGTGTCCAAACAATAACCCAATTGAAAAATGGGCAAAGGACTTGCGTAGACACTTCTCTAAAGAGGACATACAGATGGCCAATAGACATATGAAAAAGATGCTCAATGTCACTAATTATCAGAGAAATGCAAGTTAAAACCATGATGAAATGTCACCTCACACACCTGTCAAAATAGCTGTCTATCATTAATAACTCAACAAACAATAAGCTGCTGGTAGGTTGTGGAGAAGAAGGGACACCTGTGCCCTGTTGGTGGGAATGCAGACTAGTGCAGCCACAGGGGAAAGCAGTGTGGAGGTTCCTCAGATAATTAAACATAGAACTGCCTTATGGCCCAGCAATTCCACTTCTGTGTATAGATCTGAAGAAACCCCAAATACTGATTGGAAAAGATATATGCACCCCTATGTTCATTGCAGCATTATTTAAATTAGCCAAGATATGAAAGCAACTGAAGGTACCCATCAATAGAAGGAAGACATAATCCATATGTACAATGGAATATTACTTGGTCACCAAAAATAAAATCTTTCTATTTGCGACAACAGGGTTGGACCTAGACAGTATTATGCTAAGTGAAATTAGTCAGACAGAGAAAGACAAAGACTGTATGATTTCACATATGTGTGAATTTATAAAAAAACAAAACAAAATAAATGAACAAAGAAAGTAGAAACAGACTCATAGATGCAGGAAACAAACTAGTGATTGCCAGATGCTACAGGGGTTGGGGGGATGGGTGGGAGGAGTAAAGGAATTAAGAAGTACAAATTGGTAGTCACAAAATAATCATAGGGATATAAAAATATGGAATAGGAAATACAGTAAATGATACTGTAATAACTATGTATGGTGCCAGGTGGGCACTTGAGTTCTTGAATTATTAGGGGGATCACTTTGTAAATTATATAATCGTCTAAGCACTATGCTGCACACATGAAACTAATATAAAATAATGTCAACTGTAATTGAAAAATAAAACTTAAAAAATAAAGTTTACTTTGGGATCAAATATCTCTAGGAAACTGTACATGACTGAGTTCTCAGTCATGTTAAGTGGTAAGACTTCTATAGGCTCTGATATTAACTTATAGAATTATCTTTTATTTGCTTCGAGGTCTAGTTTTTTAAGGTGCCCTTACATCAGCTAGAAGATAGATATAGCTATAGATTAAAATTTAGAAATCCCAGCAACCTAGCAGAGTATCTAGCGCATGATAGATATTCAATAAACACTTGTTTCCCTTATTTCCAGTCTCTTTTCTGAACCTAAGAACAGAGAAGTTACCCTGGTTTATTTTTCCCAAATTAAATTAAGATATTTTTCTTTCTTTTCCCTTCCCTCCCTCTCTCCCCCTTTCCTTCCTTCCTTCCTTCCTTCCTTCCTTCTTTCCTTCCTTCCTTCCTTCCTTCCTCCCTCCCTCCCTCCCTCCCTTCCTCTCTTCCTTCTAATTTGTTTAGAATCTAAAATTCTAAAATTTTTAACTTTCTGCTCTCTCTCTTTCTCTCTCTCTCTCACACACACACACTCACACACACTCAGACACACAAACAAAAAATTATTTAATTTTATTCTCTTACATTTGGAATGAGTTTGGTAGCAAGCTTGGGGGCAAAGTGGAAAATTATAGGGAACCGTTTTGCATGGTGTGGGAAATGTAGCCCAGCCCCCATTCGGAAAGGCCAGTGGGAAACGAGGTTCGGCACACAGGACCCACACCCACAGATCAGTTTTCCGGTGGGGAATCAGGCCTGCATTGTACCTAGGCTGCTATGAGACTTGCTTTTGCTAAAACTCCCTCACCGTGGATTGAGGCAACCAATGTTTACTGCATGTCTTTAAAGTAACTTCCTAAAGTCTGTGCTAAACCTCCTAAGTATGGAGTGTAACCAGTTCAACCCCTTTTCCCCTTGATCTGTAACATCCTTCTCTTTGAAGTAATTAGCAATATTCTTTCCTTTGTTATCTGTAAAAGGTAATCACCTACAACGAACCTATGCATAGTAAATGAGGACTATCCTTGATGTAATGTGCCCAGAAAAGCAATAAAAGCCTGTCCAGGCGGGGGTCAGGGCCCTCTCTCTCACTCAGAGAGCGGCCACGCCATCCCTTTTCCTCCACAGGGCTTCTGTAGCCCATGTAAATTTGTTCCCCGCAGCCACAACGCATGGACTTTGCAGGCCAGAGTCCGCATCAGAAAGCGGCCATTTAGCCTAAGAAACTAGATTGCAGCTTTTCTCTACTGAGAAACCATTGTATATAGATGAGAAGATATTGAACATTTCTGACAGTGATTTAATGTTACCCATTTGAAAGCCATCTGACAGTTTTAAATATGGAAAGTTTAGTCTCATTTACATCATCAGATATTAAAATTTCTTCAATTCCTTATGGCTATGTCAGTCTGGATGTGCATAATGCTTTTTTAAAACAAGACTCAGCAGAAAAGTCTCCATAACAATCCGGAGGTTTGGAAGAAACAAAATTACTTTTTTATGACGACTGAATAGCCTCTTAAATCATTAAAGTGTTTCTTCACTTTTGCCATGGGTTTCAGCTAAAGGATAAATCTTGAATATAAAACTGTTTTCTAGCCTAACTATGGGAAGCATCGCCTGGTATTTTGAGGTGAGAAGGAGCCTTGGGACCATCCTCCCTCTCGTTCTAGGTCCAGCCCCTTTTCCTCAAGGGGATTGTTCCTAGTCCCACAGCCAGCTGAGCTGGAGCAGGGCCGAGAGACCCTGACTGTGACCCTCAGTGCAATTTTATTCTAAGCTGTTCTGTCAGTCCTGGAGGGCTCAAGCCTTTCCCATTTCTTCTTTGAGATTCTTTCAGTGATGTAAAAAAGGCACATTTCTGTTGAAAGGCAGTGTGCTTCAGTATCAGAGCAGGAATGATGAATCCTACCCAAGGGTTCTTAAGCACAGAAATATAAGTCTTGAACATAGACATAAATAAAACATTAATGTAATAGTCTATAATAAAGTAGTAATATTAGCAGGAAACTCTGAAGCACAAACCAAACCATACAAGAAAATGGCAAGTCTTAATATGAAATAGTAGAAGGTATTTACCTAAGATGCCCATAATGGAGACTTTCATTACTTACTGTCTACTTAAAATCATTACATAAGCAAAGCATCGAACTTCTGTTCTTACTTGCTCCCGATCCTTACCTGTTCCTGGAGAGAGAACCTTTGTATAAAACACGTTTCTGCCCTTCTTCCATTTTTTCAATAATTTTTGTTTTATCTTCTTTAGTAAATTGAGAATTCACAAGTAGTATTAAAAATTTCTCTTCTTTTTGAAATATAAATAACTTTACACCCTCTGTTAACTTTTTCAATTCTCCAAAAATTGAGGGAACAGTGAGGGATTGGCTCCCTAAAACTTAACACTAAGCACCAAAGAGATTTAAGGGTGAGATAAGATTTTTCTGAAGTGATAATTAATTGGTCACATCTCTATTTTATGTTTTGATTGAGGAAAAAAGTATAAAAGCAGAGAAACCTGGTATTTATTATTCTTGGATGAAAGCATGCCAAGTATCAACAGAAGGTGAAGTAAAGGTACATGTCTTGATTTTCAAGGACAGTGACTGAAGATTTGTCCAGAAGTGTCAGCGTTGAGTTGAGAGAATGTTACCCTATCATTCTCTCAGACCAGAAACACAGGGAATCCTGTAGTCTCAATTTGAAGATATTTCTAGAGAATAGTGTTCCTTAAGGCAAAGCTTAAGTTTAATTTTGTGAGTAAACCTTCAGCTGGAGCTCAGAACCCTTTTTCAGAGAGCTTTCAAACGCAAGCTGGTTTGACCAAACATGGGGGAAGTCCCAGAAATGACATTCTTATTGGTGTTTCCTTGAAGTAATATCATTGTTCCAAGGTTGTTGAACATTGAAAATGGAAGAAAGCTCATCTATTTAAGGCCATATTCTGACTTTACCAAGCAAGATACAATACATACTGTTATTTCCACATTTCTCATTGTTCTTCAGAAGCCACATCACAAATGTTAATTCGATGTTAACTGAACACATTTATAACGGTGACAGAAGTTCTGGTGAAGAAATAGATAACAACCCCTCCTTTCCTTACATCGGAGCCATTGCATCTTTTTCACTTTTCCAACCTTGCTGTCTTGATCACCCTCCCATTTGTTATTTGTGAACCCTTACTTGTCCTGTAAAACTTCAACTTCAATTTTGTCTTCTCTGACATGTGTTGAGGGCCAGCCTACACCCGATCCATAAACGCTGATTTGTGGAGAACCAGCCCACACCCATTTCTTGGCACAGTCAGAATGGGTAGGACGCCTCTGCACAGCGGAAGGTGACTTTTGGGCAGTTCTCTGCAAGTCTAGCCTATGGCTTGCATGCTTTGGCTGTAGCAATGTTCATTGACCTGTAAAAACAAAGGCTTCTAACTGCTGGCCAATTCCCCACACATGAAAGGGTTAAGGAGAGGATTAGCCGTTTAGCAAGCCAAGCAACCTGAACGTTGAAAAAAGACAGTTGCTAGGTTATATTTTAAACAGTTTTCTCCAGAAGCTCAAAAAATGTATTGCCTACCCATTGTCATAGACAGGAATGTTTTTTATTGATCAGATATTTAGAGAAAGTTGAAATTTTTAATGAGCTAGAAAGTTTTAGTTTAAAGTGATAAACATAGTGGGTAGATTTACATTTCAAAAGGTTGTAAATAAAGTCGTTCCGGTGCCTGGGAGAACAGCCTGACCACCTAAGGCCAGTGGTCTGTTTACTCCCTGGGATCAGCTAATGGATGGGAATGCCTCAGCCTGCGTTCCATCATCTTCCGTAGACATCTAGTAAGAACTAACTTCTCCAGAATCTTTAATTTACTAACTTAGAAAATATATATGTCTAGCCAATTATTAGTGCCTAAAATAGTTAGTACTGATACTAGTGCCTACAAGTTGTAGTTTATGCCTGATACTGTTATTTGATGAATAGTGTTCCTTATCAGAATACCCATTTGTTTAACATGAGTGGAATTTATAGTCTTTTTAATTGCACGATGTGTTATTCCTTGGTGAATTGTGACTTTGCAGCTATTCCTTGCTAATCATAAAAGATGTGTGTCTGCTTTTTATCACTACTGTTGTAAAAAAAAAATGCCTCTTCTTTAAAATAAAGATGATTCCTTTGTTTTGGGGAGTCAGTCAGTTTTGGGCCCAGGGACTGGCAAAAAGCTGGTCCCCTGAGGCAAGAAACTGGCCTAAGACACCGAAGAAAAGAGTGTCGGACTCATTCATTCTGCCTCGGCCACCCCTCCTCGGATCTCTGAGATTTGCAGTAAGCTGGACTTCTGCAGACATGTCTACCTAGATTCAGCCAAACTGATTTAACCCAGTTCTCCTCTGTGTTTCCAAAGAATTGTGTTCATTTTGCACATTATAACATTTCAAATGTTCTATGGCATGTGTTTCCGTGTTCTGTCTCTATTAGGTTTAAGATCATGTCTGAATCAGCTCTGCAACTATCTCCAACGTAAGGTCTCATTAAAAATTTGATGGCTGTCTTTGAGGAGCTTATGGTCAGTCAGGGAACAAATGCAAAACAACCAAAAATCACAGGAAGAAAAATTAATTCATTAATTCAACAATTTTTTATTAATTGCCTATTTTGGCTTGGGTATAAAAATGAATTAGACAGACTTGGTACCTGACTTCATAGAATTGAAAATTTGGGCTTAAAGATAGATATTAAATAATGAATTACACAGATGTGTAATAAGTGCAACAATAAAGAAGAGCAAGGTGCCAGGAGAGCAAAGAATAAGCATAGGCAACAGCATGTTCAAAGGCTCTGGGGTGACAAGAAGCTCGATCCTGTGGAGAAAAGGAGAGAAGACTGATGTTTCTGATACAGGACCAGGAGGAAGAGACTGGCAAGGGATCAGTGTGGGAGGAGGCTGGGCAGAGGCAACACCATGCAGGGGTTTTAAGGCCACATTAAAATGTCTGGAATTTATTTTAAAATCGAAAGAAAGCCATTGAAGAGTATCAAGCAGAAATATAACATTATTAAATGTATTCATTTAAAAAAGATTATTCTAGCTGCAAGGTGAATATTGGAAGTGGGTAGATTGTAGTTGGGTAAATGATGGTTGTACTTGTGTGATGTCAGTTGTAACAGAGGTAAATGGATGGGTTCGAGAAGGTTTCAGAAACTGGAATCCACACTGTTTACAGATTATTTGGATTTACATGTATATACCTGTATGTGCACACACATGTGTAGGATATAGTTTTGGATGAGCAGCGGAAGCATGAGGGAGAAGAAAATAGCAAAGATGGCCCTCAGGTTTCTTAATAGAGTATGCTTTTAAATGTTTACGTGGACAAATTTAAGAAATGGAAGACTACCAACCCCAACCTCCACCATTAGTCTTCAACCTGAAATCCCACGGGGTCATTACAGAGTGTTTGAGTGCCTCCTACAAAACGTGTCTCTGATGATGGTGGTGATAAGGAAGTTTTTAAAACATTAAAATTAGTTTTCAAGTATAGTCTACACGCAATATCATATTATTTTCAGGTGCACAACATAGTAAAACATTTTTAGTAAAGATTGTTGAGATGCTAACTTCTAGCAAAGAGTGGGGTACATGAGCCTTGTCCATGGAAGGGCTCTTAAAGAGCTGGAGGACTGGAAGAAAAGAGAGGCAAGCTTTCCTTGTTGGCAGATGTCATAATGTTGCTGAGTGGAGAGGTCCTAAAAAAGATATACTGTCTCCAGAGAAATGGAATTGGCAAGTGTGTAATTGCAATTCAAATCTATTCCCCTTTGCTTTCAGCTGAGCTCTTCGTGAACATCATGACAATCTTCTTTCACAAGCTTAAAGAATCTAGTTGTTTCACTGTCTCCAATGTCTGATTTCCTGCAACTCCCCTGAATTATCCAGTTCATAAGCCCATAATATATCTGTGACTCAGTATCTCTTACTAGTTAATGTAACACATTCTAAAACTGTTCCAAAAAGTCTTCGCTTTCTGCCTTTCCCTGCCCTTCCACCCCTCATTTCCTGTCTTTGCACTAAAAGTAAACCACCTCACCTGATCAAACTAATGAATTTTTTCATAATTGCACTAGATGGCAGTAGAGGAACTCCTTCACTGCAGTTGAAAAAGCCTTCTGTGCCAGGTGAATGTGTATGAAAAATGGTCAAGTTCAGCTTCCTCTGTCACGCGAATTAACGGCAGAGAGAATATAAAAGAGGAAAAGCAACGCAGTGAACTAAATGTTGCTTCATCAGTTCAATCTGCTTGGTATTCATGTCACACAAAGAAAAGGTTTTTCAAGTACACTTGTCTTTTGCTTAATGAAGTAAATGCATTTGTTTTCTTTTTAAACTGTAAAATTAATTTCCATTAAAAATCCTATTTTTCCTCATTGAAGTTCATTATTAAATTTGGGATATAGTTCTTCAGAGAAAAAAGGTTCATGGGTATTATTAAATCATAGGAATGCAGCACATCTGAAATAGCTTATTTAAAGGAAAATAATCTGCTGACAATAGTATTAAACCGTATTGACAACAGTATTGACAATAGCATTAAAATATTTGCAAATCTTTACGAAATATCAGTAATGTGTTATATTTCAAATAAATCATAAAATAGAAAGCAGTAAGAAACAAAATAAAATACCAGGTTCTTTAGAAGTAAATGATCAACAGCTCTTGCAGTTCACTCTTTAAATCTTTAGTAGTTTTGTTCAGTTTTTCCATTGCCTTGAACTGCCTTATCCCTTTGGGACTGTAAAACATAATTCATTAAACTTTTTTCCTGACTGTGGTGTAGGGCTGTTTCCAAGTATTAACTTATACTGAGTTTTTAATATCCAAAGCAATGTTGTATTCATTTACCTGACAGTACCTGTTTCTTATTAACTATGATATTATTACCAACTAACATTTGCATGTTATAGTTTACAGAATTCTTCTTCACATACTCACTTAATCTTTACAACAACGTAGAGATGATTATTACTCCCATTTCACAGATAAGAAACAGGAGGTCATAAAGACTAAGTAACTTGTCCACCTTCACACACTTTTTAAAATTTATTATTATTACTTTTTTATTGATGTTCAAATACAGTTGTCTCCATCCCCCCCAGCCCCCACCACTTCCCCGTATCCCAGCCATCTCCATCTCCCACCCGCGGTCCTATCCCCCCTTTGGCTTTGTCCATTCGTCCTTTACACACGTTCCTGACAACCCTCACTATTTTCCCCCTCATTATGCCTTCCCCCTGCTCTGGTTACTGCCGGTTTGTTCTTTATTTCAATGTCTCTGGTTATGCTTTGCTTGCTTGTTCATTTTGTTGATTAGGTTCCACATATAGGTGAGATCACATGGTATTTGTCTTTCACTGCCTGGCTTACTTCACTTAGCATAGTGCTCTCCAGTTCCATCCATGATTTTTGGAAGGGTAGGAGCTTCTTCTTTCTTTCTGCTGCATAGTATTCCATTGTGTAAATGTACCATAGTTTTTTGATCCATTCATATACTGATGGGCACTTAAATTGCTTCCAGCACTTGGCTATTGTAAATTGTGCAGCTGTGAACATTGGGGTGCATAGGTTCTTTTGAGTTGGTGTTTCAGGATTCTTAGGTTATAGTCTCATCAGTGGAATTGCTGTGTCAAAAGGCAGTTCCATTTTTAATTTTCTTAGGAAATTCTATACTATTTTCCACAGAGGCTGCACCAGTCTGCAATCACACCAACAGCGCACTAGGGTCCCTTTTCTCCACAGTCTCACCATTACTTGCTTGTTGATGTGTTTATGATGGCTATTCTGACCAGTGAGAAGTGGTATCTCATTGTGGTTTTAATTTGCATCTCTTTGATGGCTAGTGATGCTGAGCATCTTTTCATGTGTCTCTGGGCACCCTCTGTATGTCCTCTTGGAGAAGTGTCTGTTTGGTCCTTTGCCCATTTTTTAACTGGGTTATTTGTCTTCCTGGTGTGGAGTCATGTGAGTTCTTTATATATTTTGGAGATCAAACACTAGTCCGAAGTATCACTGGCAAATATATTTTCCCATACAGTTGGTTCCCTTTTCATTTTGCTGATGTTTTCTTTAGCCATGCAGAAGCTTTTTAATTTGATGAAGTCCCACTTGTTTATTCTTTGCTTTATGTCCCTTGCTGTAGGGGCTATATCAGTGAAAATATTGCTGTGTGGAATATCTGAGATTTTCCTCCCTATGTTCTCCTCTAATTAAACTAAATTTTACTTAGAACCTCAGTGATTAAGATACATAATAGTAGATATGTTCTGTAGATGGCAAAATCTGGACTGTGTCTGCCTACTCCAACTATTTTTGGCACTTGGCAGTGGGTTTTGCAGAGGGAACTTGGAAACCTTGACTTTGAGAGCACAGTTTGAAAAATCACTCCACTGAACTAGTCACTGCAATCTAGACAATGACGTATGTTATTTGCAAAGAATATGTGGAGGTATGAGAAAATCTTTACGACAAATTTTAAACAAAATAAAGAATACAAAATTGTAAATGTAATTTTATGATCTCAACTATGTGAACTTTATCTGGAAAGAAAGAATGGAAAAATAAATAATGAATGAATATGAGTGCTTTTGTAAAAAATGAAAAAAGTTATGATATCTGGGCAGTAAGATTATGAGTAATTTGAATTTCACTTTATACTTTTTTGAATTTTTCAAACTTTTAATGAGAAGAGTGTATTGTTTTTATATTGAGAAAAAAGTATGTGTGTATGAGGGGGAACCCCCCCAAAAAAACCAGAATTATCTTCTGGACAGCTAGCCCCTTGTAGCACAGGATTCCCCCAGCTAGTGAGTGTTCTAGGAACCCATCTGTATCAGTGTACCAGCTGGCATTGTTGTGAGAGGTTGCATTAGACTTCAGTGAATTTTTTTGAAGAATCTTTAAACACATTTGCCCATTTCATGAGGGGTGATTTACAGGTGCACCCACCCACATCCTGTTGAGTGTTCAGCAGTTTTTGACCAAAAAGAGCATGACACCCATGCCCCACCCTCCAGATTCACCTAATTTCACCTTGAGTGACTTTTTTTTTGTTTCCCTGGATGAAAAAAGTCAAAGAGAAACATTTTGCCAATGTTGAAGAAGTGAAACAAAAAATGGCAGAAGCACTAAAAGGCATCAAAATTGACGAGTTCAAAAACTGTTCTGAGAAGTGGAAATAAGTCTCAATAGGTGTATTGCATCAAATGGAGAGTACTTTGAAAGTGACTGAACTTTACATCTAAGAATAAATACACAATTTTTATAAATAAATTCTAGGTTTTGGGGGTCAACCCCTTGTATGTGTGTGTTTGTGTATGTTTAAAATCTGTCTTGCCAAAGAGACCTCATTTCATTTTTTTAAAATATGTTGGTGGGTTAGTGGAAATGCTGTGGTCCTTCCTACCAATCTTATCTGAGCCCAATGATTAAGAAAGTTTTTCATATTTTATTACAAAAAACAATAGACTGTGGGCTGGGTGAAACATAGGTAGAGTCACTGTTGGTTGAGCAGTTCACTCAGTTACAAAATTTATTGAACACTCATGACTCTCTGGGCCCTGAAAATGTAAACTGGATAAGACAGGGTTTCTGCCTTTAAAGATGCTCAGTTCAGGGAAGAACAAGCCAGCGTGCAAATAGTCACAGTTCCGTAGCGATACACACCCACTGCAGGCCTGCCAGGAACATTGAGGAATGACTGTCCTTGGGGCAATATCACAGAGAAGATAATTTATATGACCACTTTCTTTAGGGTAAGCAGCATTCTCAGTGCTTTACTTTGTTGTATAGGTCAGGAGTCATGGCTGCAAGCAACAGGAGGTCAGCGATGACTGATTATGTAGAAATAGGAGTTTTATTAAAAAGATATTGTATAGTTATCAGCTTGGAGAACCAGGCTTGAGACAGTTTCAAGGAACGATCTCTAAAACTTTGCTGTGGAACTGGCTCCAGTGAATAGAGCAATCACTGTAGCTGACTCTGCTGTACCAGGATTCAACTTTGCTACCACTCAGCTCATAAAACTCCTCATTTCTGCAACCAGCATCATCGGCAAAATGATTGCCATACAAGGCCTTCTTCAAGCTACTTCTTTGGGATTGAAATCTTGGGTGAGAGAGTAAATATGATTGGTGTAGGCTGGGCCCCATGCCTGCACCCTGGCTGTACTGAGGTAGGTTTTTGCTCTGAGTAGATAAAATTCGTAAGACTGGACACTCTCCATTATAGAGCACAGTGTTCAAAATATGGTAACCAGAAAACCTGACGATTATCCACCACACATATATCATTTAATCCTTATGACAACCCTATGAGGAATTACATTTTCTCAAATTTTAAGATAAGTAAACTAGGGTTTACGAAGTTAAAGAGTATGCCCAAGTGTTCAAAGCTATGAAGCAGTAGAACAAGGAACTGAAGTCTGCCTGCCTCCCAAACTCGTGCACTGTCAACGGACTTCAGACCATGTTCTGAATCACAGAGGAGGTGACTTCTGGCAAAATCCAGAAAGGACTGTTTTCAAGATCATTAGGAAAAAGAAGGAGGAGATGATAATGGAAAGGTAGTGAAGTTTTAGGCCATATAGAAGAGAAGCTGGTACAAATGACCAGGCTCAGCAGATTTATGGCCCAACTGTGTTTTATGTCTGAAGGAATCCAATGTAAAGATTTTTAATCAGTGACTTTCCTGGGATTCATTTCCCCTGATTTTTTTTTTTTCTGCCAAAGTCCCAACTCGCTTTTAGTTATTCTGGTCATAAGTGTTTGGATTTTATAAGTCCTTGGTTCTTAACCCGTTGAAAACTATGGGATTTGCTTCCCACACAATATTTTTCATGTACAAGAGTGGGAAAAAGTAGGCTTGCAGTTGTGAGTATGCTAAATAGAGTTAATTCTTGTATTATTATTGATTAATTATTGTGTTATGTGCCACATGAACAACTGCAAACCTACTTTTGCCCACCCCTGTGTATCTTCAACCTATTTACCCTCAACCTGTTTATCTTCAACCTTGTATCTTGTGGAAGATATCCTAAATAGGAGATCAATCCTATAAGAGCACAATCTGTAGGATTTCTATAGGTTCAAGTTATGAGGAGAAAAGGAGAATTTAATGATACAATGATATAATGAGACTTGTACTTTAAAAGAGATAACTGTCAGTATCATGGAGCACAAGTTAGGAGAGATTAAAATGAAAGAAGAAAAAATAATTAGGAGATTGTCATAAACCTCGAACCAAGAAATGGTGAAAACTTAGTTATATGAATTTTGTTAACTGGTTCTGTGAAAATTTAGATGGACTTCTCTGCCAAGAGCCGTACTTAAATTTGACTGTACAATTAAACGGGGTAAGTAAGAGCCACCTGATCTGAAACAGTTTATATGTGGGGCCCTGGCAGTCTGTTAATATATACTAGCAAAGTAGCTGCCTTAACTGCAAAAGTCTTTTTCAGTTCAGAGAACAGAAGTACCATGTTTCCCCAGGAAACTCTGCTCTTCTCTGCTTGAGCTATAAATAGAATACTGCTTGAACCTTCAGGTACGATGTTTAAAAAACAAACAAAAAACATGTAGCTAAAGTAAAAGGGCATTTAGGAGAAGGGTGAGAGGATAAGAAAATGTTAGAGAATGATTTCCCATGTAAGAGGAAGGATCAGAGCATGGCACTGCTTGAGGTGAATTAACAGAAGACTGAATTAGGTTTTCAAATGTTTGAAAGGCCAGCATGTGAAAGAGTAGTCACATTTACTTCTTCGTAGTCTAGATGTCAGAAAAAAGACCATTGGGAAGGAGTTAGATTTTGGCTCATCTTAAAAAACAAGGGCGTAACAATTACAGCTCTCTAAAAAGGACCCACCTGCCTCATAAGGATGAAGAACATTCAGATAAAAGCTGGGCAGCCATCTGCCAGAAGCTCTGTAGAGGGAATTCTACATGGAAGCTGGGGTCAGGGGCCAGAAGCAGGTGATGGATGAGAAAGATGGAAGAGGAATGAGCCATTTGAACTGAATTATCTTCAGACACTCTCTCTCCTTTGACATCTGAGTTTTCCTTCTTGGTACCTACTGGGTGACAGTGTGTGTGGGGGCTCCACCCATAGAGCACCCCAACCCCCCGACCCCATCTGCCACAGATGAGAATAAGTCTACTGAAGACATCATCTGCTTGAGGAGGAAAGGTAGCCAATCTCTCAAAGGAGAAGGGCCTTGAGCCTGTTCCTCAATGGACTTTTATTGGGGTCAACTTGCACAGGAATACAGGTAAAGCTCATCAGTCATTGTCAGGCAGTAATGATTGAACAATAGATAACATTCAAAGAACTATGAGGGCTTATTCCGAGTCAGGGTCAGTTAGCTAAAGGGCCATAAAACTTTGGGAAACAAACACATTTTATGCTTTGACCCTTATCAGAAAATTGAGGACATTCTTAGCAAAGCAGGTTTCACAGGATTTTATGCATTCTTTCTTAGGCCTGATCGCCTCGGGGAACTGCCTGTTCCTGCCCAGGGCTGCACTGCTGTCTGGCATTGTTTCAGGCTTAAGTCAGGCAGGGGAAGTAAGTCAGCCAAGAGATTAGGAGACTTCTTGCAGACAGAATCACTCAGGCTATGTCAAAGCCGAGGGGTGAGGGTCCATCACCCCCTTTTTCTATAGCCCCTCAAGTCCTTCCCTGAGGGCTCCTTCACAACAATGTCTGTCTTAGGTCATCCCTCCCTTGAAGAATCTTACCTGTCATTGTCTAACCAGTCATACACCTGGGTCCAAGCAGGGTGAAGTAATAGGGGCAGAGGTGGTGCCCCTGCCGGGGAGATAAGCTTTGTCTCCTTAGTGGCTTATGGTCCCAAGGTATTTTACTCAGCCTTAGCCAGGCGGGGTTACAGCTCTGAATCCAGGCAGGGTGGTTCCCAACAACAGTGAGATTTCATGGAAGAACTTTGCATTTTTATGATTGAAAAACAAAGAGCAATGAAGAGCATACAATGTTTGACAAAACGTAGGAAGTAAAGAAAGGGAAAAAGGAATAGAAATTCTTTCCCAGGAAAAGCAGGTAGTTGTGAAGACAACAATTGTAATAACATCACTAATACATTTTTTAATAGTTATTGACCATTTAGTATGTGTCAGATTCCATGCAAAAAGTTGGAAACATTGTTTCATTTAACTCACAAAAACCCTAGGAAGTAGTATCAGTGTGAACCCTCATATTTTATAGATAAGAAAATAAAGTCTTTGAGTGATTTAGTAGCTTGTTAGTAAGAAGTCTCCACTTCTTAAATGGGCCACTTAAAAATCTTATCTAAAGATCTTCAGTCTCCAAGGTGCATTCACAGGAGTCTATAAGCCAAAGTTTCTATGATTGAGGCTATTTTATTCTTTTAATATTAATTTAATTCTAAAGTTCAAACAGCTTTCTCTCTTCCACTCTCTCTTGGATAAAGCAGTGTTGCAGCTGTATAGGCAGATGGATGCAGCTTGGATTGACAGGGGTTCTCTGTGTTTGTAATGAGCAGTTTCATGTTCATCTACCCATCTGTTTGGTATCCATGCAACCATGAAATAGAACAGCTTTTGCATATTTATATTCTTATTCTTCTTCCTGCCATGCAGAGATGGGGAATTACATGGTCATTTAGAAGTTTGACTGTCCATTTAGGAACATCTCATAACACTAAAAAGAATGCAGTTACAGATGGAGAACATTTTTCGTCTTTTTTTCAGAGATTATGTTCAAGTGGTCGTTAACCATATGCATACAATTTGGATTAACTAAGACTCCTTAGAGCAGCTTGCCTCAGCTTGCAAATCAGTTCTCCAAATGATTTGGCTCAGCAAAATTCTAGTTGGTTCACAAATTCTGATTGTTCATGTCTACCCCTTTATTTGTCCATTCTTAATGAACCTGTTGCCTTCTATTTAGTTCTGCATTGATAATCCAAGGAAATTGGAAACATCTGTTCATATCAAGTATTCTTGCATTTTTTAATAAAGAATTTATTTATTTATTTTTAGAGAGAGGAGAAGGGAGGGAGAAAGAGAGGGAGAGAAACGTTGATTATTTGCCTGTCTCATGTGCCCCAACCAGGCCTGGGCCCACAACCCAGGCATGTGCCCTGACTGGGAATCGACCTTTGTGGGACAACACAACACTCAACCAACTGAGCCATGCTGGTCAGGGCACTCTTGGAGTTTTAACAAGTAAAGATTACTGTAAACATGAAGATATAATACACATTGATACTGTAGCACAGGGAGTATAAAAATGCTTCTTTTCAATACCATGTAATTGACAAATTTTACTAAGAATGTCATTTCCATAGCTATCCAAGACCAGGGACATTAAAGAATATGGTGTCTCTCCCTGAGTCTTTTAATTTCTTAGCTCCATTGATAGGTCTGTAAACTCCATTTCACCACAATGCATCATTGCATAGGTTGGTCACTGCTAACTTTCACACATGTCCATCACACTGTGTGTGGTTCTATAGTAAATTATTTAGTCTAAATTTACCTTGACCCAAATAGGAGCAACTGGAGGCTGGGGAACAGTCATTGTGATGTCCTTCTAGGAAAGAACTTGACCGCAGCCATCAACTTTGGGGCACCTCCTGCTTTGTAGTTTTGCTTTTCCTTCTGCCTATTTCCAAGCAGAAGAAGTTAGTAGCCTCTGTAATTTGACATAAGATCAAATTCATGTACAGGTTCAAGAAATGTTAGTACTAGAAGAGACATTACCTCATCAGAAAAGAGCAATATTTCTCAAATTACAGGTTGTGACTTATTAGTGAGCAGTAAGATCAATCTAATGAATTGTGATAGATTAAATATGGTCACAAATTCTCTGATTCTGCTATTGTTAAGAAAAGGAGTCTGTGTCCCTTACCTTTGAATCTGGGTTGCCTCAGTAACTTGTTTGACCAGTAGAAGACAGCAGAAGTGTCATTCTGGGACTTCGGAGGCTAGGTCATAAACAACCGTGCAGTTTCCATTCAGGTCTTGTAGAATGCTCAGTTCTGGGACCTAGATGCCAGGCAGGGAGAATCCAGATCACATGGAGAAGCCAAGGGTAACTGCTTAGTTCACAACCAGAGCTGAGCTCCCGTTGAGACACAGTATTCACTGACAACCATACACATGAGTACTTTGGGATCTCCAACACAGCTGAACCACCAGAAGTCTGCAGCCCCAGCCTATATTTGACTGCAACTATATTCAGAACTGCAGGCAAGAACTAGCTCGTGGAGCCCATTCAACCCATAGAAATAATAAAGTTGTTTTTAAGCCTTAACCATTAATGTGCTTTGTTATGCAGCAAAAAGATAACCATAAAACAGGCCAAGATAATTTTTTAGTGAAATAGAATAAGATGGAATATAAAATAATAGAGGGATATAAAGGATAATTGTTGTTTTGTAAAAAATTTATATTGCATATGTGCATGTCAGAGAAAGAAAAATAGAAAGATAGAAATGCAAGAGAGACTTTCGGCCAAGATGGAGGTGTAGGTGGACACACTGTCCCTCCTCTCACAACCAAAAGAGGAAAAAAAGCAACTTTAAAAAATAAGGGCAGCCAGATCTGACAGAAAACTGAACTGCGTGGAAGTCCGACAACCAAGGAGTTAAAGAAGACAAGTTCATCCAGACCGGTAGGTGGGGCAGAGCCGGGTGGAGAGCACGCGGCGAACGCGGTTTGTGGATCGGTGCCAGCGGCACTCCAGCTGCCCAGAGAGGCTCGTGCCAGGTGTGCCTGGCCAAAGTGCGGCAGACACACTCTGTGAAGCGGGGCTGCGACTGGTGGACCGGGCAGTCCCTCATTAGCGTGCAGATAAATCGGGAGGAAAAGCTGGGGGGGTGGAACAGACTGCTTGGCCCACCAACCCAGGGAAATAAAGCCTTAAATCACCGATTGAAAACACCTATGGGGGTTGAGGCAGCGGCAGGAGGAACTCCCAGCCTCACAGGAGAGTTTGTTGGGGAGCCCCACGGGGACTCGGAACTGTGCAGGCCCACCCACTCACCCCAGAGCCAGCAAAGAGGGGACCAACTTGCTTGTGGGTAGCTGTGGAGGTGCGGAGAGCGGAGCAAGCACCATTGTTCTCTCAGACCCCACCCCCACAGACAGCGTCACAACACAATGACGTAGGTGACCCCGCCCTGGTGAACACCTAAAGCTGTGCCCTTTAAAGTAACAGGCGCTCTGAGAAAAAAAAAAATGGACCAAATGAGACAGAAAAAAATGGCGGCGAGACAGGGGGGAGCAGAGTCCACTTCCTCCTGCCCACTAGTGAAATACCTAGCCGATTTTCTGAGGAACAGAGCGAACACTCAACAGTATTCCAGCATATATGAATATTGGTGATCAAGATTACAGGGGAAATTGAACGATCAGATGCCTGACACAGACAGGAGGACCAGGGGAGCAGGTCCAGCTGGACACTTTTAAAGCCAGCCAGCAGAAGTTTTTGTTTGCGTGTTTGTTTGTTTTCCCCATCCTTCTTCCTATCTGTCCTTCTTTATTTTTTTAATTCCATCTTCTTTCCTTTCATTTAATATTCCTAGTCTTCTCCTCTTTTTATTTCTTATTTTTTATTTTTTATTTTTTTACTTTATTTATTTTTTATTTTTTTTCTCCTTTCTTCCCATCTCTTCTTTATCCACAGGTGAGACATTAAAACCTGGAGTTGTGAAGAGAACAGAGCTAGACCCAGACAAGGGTCAGCCCAAAAAACAGAGACAGTGACACAAAATTAACTTCGCTACTCCAGAGAACTTGACAGATCAATTTAAGAAACAGAGGCTAGCAAGAAGAGTCTCACAAACAATGGGAAGACAAAGAAACAATACGCAAATGAAAGGAAAGGAGGAATCCCCAGAAAGAATGATAAATGAAACAGAGGCAAGCCAACTGTCAGATATTGAGTTCAAAGCATTGATTATCAGGAAGCTCAAGAAGCTTGAGAAGCTCGATGAGCTCACAGAAAATTACCAAAAACTATAGGGAAACTATAATGAACTCACTGCAAACTATGTCAACATGAAAAAGGAAATAGAAATTATTTAAAAGGGCCAAGAAGAAATAAAGAATACAATATCTGAACTGAAGAACACAATAGAAGGAATCAAAAGCAGGCTTGATGAGGCAGAGGATCGGATCAGCGAGCTAGAGGACAAGGTAGAAAAAAACACCCAAAAAGAGCAGGAATAGGAAAAGAGAATCAGAAAGAATGAAGAGGTATTAAGGGAAATGCAGGACGACATGAAACGTAATAATATTCATATAATAGGGATACCAGAAGGAGAAGAAGAAGAGCAAGGGATAGAAAACCTGTTTGAAAAAGTAATGATGGAAAACTTCCCTAATCTGATGAGAGAAAAAGTCACACAAATCCAGGTAACACAGAGAGTCCCAATCAAAAGGAACACAAACAGGCCCACTTCAAGACACATCATCATTAAAATGGCAAAATTCCAAACCAAAGAGAGAATCTTAAAGGCAGCAAGGCAGAACAGGAAGTAACATACAAGGGAGCCCTGATAAGGTTAGCAGCTGACTTCTCAATGGAAACACTCTAAGCCAGAAGAGAATGGCAAGAAATATTCCAAGTAATGAGAACAAGAGGCCTGCAACCAAGACTATTCTACCCAGCAAGGCTCTCAATCAAGATAGATGGCCAAATAAGGAGCTTCCCAGACAAAAGAAGTCTAAAAGAATACACCTCCACCAAACCAGGTCTGCAAGAGATGCTAAAGGGACTGCTTTAAGGAAAGGAAGTGAAAGAGAGAGAGAGAGGAACACAGGTACCAAAAAAAAAAATGGTAATGAATAAGTACCTATCAATAATAACCTTAAACGTAAGTGGATTAAATGCTCCAATCAAAAGACATAGACTAGCGGAATGGATAAGAAAGCACGAACCACACATATGCTGCCTACAAGAGACCCACCTCAGGACAAAAGACCTACACAGACTGAAAGTGAAGTGTTGGAAACAAGTTTTCCAAACAAATGGACAGGAAAAAAAAGCTGGGGTAACAATACTCATATCAGACAAAATAGACTTCAAAAAAAGGGCCATAAAGAGAGACCCAGAAGGACACTTCATAATACCCAAGGGAAAGATCCACCAAGAAGACATAAACATTGTAAATATATATGCACCCAACACAGGAGCACCGAAATCCATAAAGAAAATCTTGGAGGACTTCAAGAAAGATATTGATAGCAACACAATTATAGTAGGAGACTTCAGCACCTCACTGTCAAAAATGGACAGATCTTCCAAACAAAATATCAGCAAAGATATTGTGGCATTGAATAATGCCCTACAAGAAATGGAGTTAACTGATATGTATAGAGCCTTTCACCCCAAAGAAGCTAAATACACATTCTTTTCAAATGCACATGGAACATTTTCAAAAATAAACCATATGACAGAACACAAAACAAGCCTCAACAAATTCAAGAAAATTGAAATCATATCAAGTATTTTCTCTGACTACAGGGACTGAAATTAGAAACCAACCCCCCAAAAAACCCCAAAACACTCAAAATCATGGAGATTGAATAGCATGATATTAAACAATGAATGGGTCAAGGGCGAGATTAGAGAAGAAATCAAAAAGTTCCTTGAAAGA
>PVJI01014672.1:0-43367 GCA_004026765.1 Micronycteris hirsuta
ATCTCCAAGTCCAGCACAAGTAGCAGCCATTTCAGATTGCTTTACAGCTCAGGCAGGGCGGCCCCAGGCAAACACAGGTGGGGGCTGACCTTGGGCAGCACCACCTGGGAAACCCAGGGCCAGCGCACCCAGTGGACAGCTACAGACCACATGGGAGCACCACCACCCTCTCCCGGCACAGCTGATCCTCCACAGAGGGCGGGGGTTGATGGTCCATGGTCACAGCCAAATCTTGCAGCTGACTGGCCTGCGTAAATCCCTCCCATTGACCTGCCAACAGCAACCAAGGCTCAACTACAAGAGGAGGGTGTACTCAGCCCAGACAAAGGGTGCATCTCGAGTACCCTTCTAGGGTGTTTGAGGAGGCTGTGCCACTGGACCCTACAGGACACCCACTGCATTAGGCCACACTACCAAGACACGGAGTCCAAGCAGCTCCACCTACTACACAGAAACAATCACAGAGAGGCTGCCGAAACAAGGAGACAAAGAAACATGGCCCAAATGAAAGGACAGATCAAAACTCCAGAAAAAGAGCTAAATGAAATGGACATAAACAATCTAGCAGACACAGAGTTCAAAACACTGGTTATCAGGATGTTCAAAGAACTCAGTGAGGACCTCAGCAGATAAAAAAGACCCAGTCAGAAATGAAGGATACACTAACTGAAATAAAGAACAACTTACAGGGAAACAACAGTCGAGTTGATGAAGCCAAGAATCAAATCAGTGATTTGGAACATAAGGAAGCAGAAAACAACCAATCAGAATAAGAAGAAAGAATCCAGAAAAGGAGGATAATGAAAGAAAACGTCCCTAATTTGGTGAAGGAAATAGACACGCAAGTGCAGGAAGCACAGAGAGTCCCCGACGAGATGGATGCACAGAGCCCCACTCCAAGACGCATCCTAATGGAAATGGCAAAGGTGAAGACAGAAACATTGAAGCACTCTGCATTTTCTGATCATAATGAGCCCTCTGTGCTGCTGCTCTGCCTTTTACTTGCAGTAGAAGTGCCTCGCTTGACCGTCTGAGCCTCGTTACCCGCTGCCAACGGTGAAAACCGGGGTCCCCGTCTTTTACTGTGAACTGTCCTCCACGTGATTTTCACATCGCTGGCGGCCAAGCCTCCGCAGTCACTTTCAGTTCTTTTCATGTTTCTGCAGTAACGGCTCTTCACGTCAAGAAGTCACGGCCCACAGAGCCGTCCAAAGTAAACAAGAGCAAAAATCAGCTACTTCTTTTACAACTAAAAAAATTCAGCCCTGGCTGGTGTGGCTCAGTGGGCTGAGCGCCAGCCTGCGAACCAAAGGGTCCTGGTTCGATTCCCAGTCAGGGCACGTTCCTGGGTTGCAGGCCAGGTCCCCAGTAGGGGGCCACGTGAGAGGCAACCACACACTGATGTTTCTCTCCCACTCTCCCTCCCTTCCCTCTCTCTAAAAATGAATAAGTAAAATCTTTTCTAAAATTCAGATACTATATTTAACGCCCAAGGCAGTAACATTTCAAGGACCACAAAGACCCAACACTGAAGATCAAAACCTCTGGGTTACTGAGGAGGGCTCTTAAGCCCGGGAAGCCCTAAGCAGCTCTGGCAGCTGGGACAGTGGAGACAGGGCCCTCCCTGCCTGCACCCCGGGGTGTGCCTCGTCCAGCAGAAAGCAGGATGCCTTCCTGGCTAAGACGCTCTGACGCTGGGTTGGGCTTAAAGCCGACCTGCGTCACAATCCTAACTCTATGATTTTCTTGCTAAGTGCCCTGGGACCCCAGAGAAACAGCATCTACCACTCTGACCGTGCAGAGAATGAAGTGAAGGTTTGTACAATGGTAAGCAGAGTGCCCCCCACCCCCAGTCAGCACGTTCTCCATACCTTGTGAGGCAGACCAGCTGCCGAGCCCCCTAACACAGTCACTACTGCTCATGGGGTTCACCTGTGAAAACCTGTCTCGTTACGGTAATGAGAATGACACTACCGGATTCTCATTGTGTGCCAGGCGCTGTCCTAGTGCCTGAATTAAATGCACTGACTCATTTAATTTCCACAACAGCCATGGGGAGACCCTCACTGTCCCGCTGCTGCGGCGAGGAGACGGAGGCCCAGGGCCATGCAGCTACTGAGAGCTGGGGGCCTCCCGGCTTTTCTGGGGGTCGGCCAAAACTCCGTTCGGCTCCGAGCACTTAGTTGTCTCTAACTCCGTTCGGAACAACTTTGTTAAACTGTGTTGTCACAGCTGTCCCATCAGTGTGCATTTTAAAGAAACATCAAAAGTGGTGAATTTTTATGCAGTCATTTTAATATTGAAGATGTGTAACATTTTCAGCATATTATGCTTTATCATTTCAAGGAAGGTAAAAACGCAACTGAAATGCAAGAAAAGATTTGTGCACTATACGAAGAAGCTGTGTGAAGGATCGATCCTGCCAAAAGTGGTTTGCGAAGCTTCTTGGTACTACGGACATTTTGGCCAAATAATTCTGTGCTGTGGGGCTGCCTCATGCACTGGAAAGTGTTTGGCAGCACCCCTGGCCTCTCCCCACTCGAAGCCAATAGCAGGACAGAACCAACATACTCAAAATATCCAAATCAATGCATTTATTGGTGAAAATGAAAAAGGAGTCTTTTATTTTATGGAAAAAAACCTAACGACTTTTTGGCCAGCCCACTAGTTACCAACACGCTGCCTCTCCAGCTATGAGCTTCTGGAAAGCAGAGACCCATTGCATTTTTCACACACGCTGGCTGCACTGTTAAGCACTGGGGTACTTTGTAAAGCAATGAACCGTGCTTTACTTCTTTGTATCTGTCCCCCGTTTTCTGAAACTAATTCAGTAAGGAAGAACCAGCACACGCTCTCACAGGCCGGCCGCCCCCTCCCTCCACGGGCCTTCCTGCTGGCACCCCCACTTCGCTGCCTACACTAGGGGTCCGCTCCTTTCACCGTCGTCTGCTGAGCACCTACTGTGCTGGGTCCGGGAACAGGGGCTGGAGAATGCAGGATGAAGGAAACGGGAAGTGACCGGGTCAGCAGGTGGTACCCGCTAACAGGGCTGTCCCAGCGCGCCCGCCTAAGCTCTGACCGTGCGTCCCGGTCCGGGAAGATGTCCACAGTAGGGAGCTGGGTGCGGGGTCCGCCAGAACTTCCCGTCCTCTGTCCCTGCAACTGTGTCAAAATGAACTGGAAAAATCAGCGTTCCTGCCCCCAGAAACGCCGGGACGGGGCGAAAACATACACGCGCGAAGGTACCGGGGTCCGCGGGGAAAGTCGAGCTACGCGTCGCCCGGGACGGCGGAGCGAGGTGGCGGTGGCGGCCCCGCGGGCCCCAGCCTAGCCGCCGCCGCCTAGGGCCTTCGCTGCACGGGGATGCGGGAACCCACCTGGAACTCCAGCCCGTAGATCACGGGCGCGTCGTCCTCCATGCCGCAGCCACCCGCCCACCTCAGGCCCGTCCGGAAAGCCGGCGCGCCCTCAGCTCAGCGCCCATTCATTCCCCGCCGCCCCGCGGGCGCCGAAACGAGACTCTTTCTGGCCCAACGCAGCCGCCGTAGGGCCCACTTCCTGTGTTTTCCTGACGTGTTAACAAGACGCTCCGCGCCGGCCGCACCCGGATCGTGCGCATGCCCAGTGGGCTTATCCGGGCTCTCGGCTCTGCAGACCCCGGGTGGGCGCTGAGGCTGCGGTGCAGGTGGGGATATGGCGCCGGGGGCGGGGCTCGTCGCGGACTCCCGGACTTGTTGTTGGGGGCTGCGGGGAATCTGCAGTCGGAATCCAACTCTGCTGCCTCGTCCCTAAAGCGCTCACCTAGGGTGGTGACAACGTCCTTTGTTACCCGAGTACTTTCCCCAGCACGAGGACAAACGCTTTCCATCCGCTGTCGTCACGTTCCTAGCCCCCACCCCCACCCCCATCCTCAGGACTAAAGAATCACCAGTACTTCGATTTACAGCTTGAGGCACTACGTGCCGGGGCTAGGATGCTGACTGCTCTGTCTGACTCCGTCGGGCTGGGCCCTGGTTTAATCCTGGGCCCAGCAGCATAGGTGGCCTGGGGAAAGGATCGTATTCCCAATGCCGGCTGACAATGACGCTGGCTTGGCCGGACTGGCGGAACCTGAGCAGCATTTGACGGTGAATGGGAATCAGCTGGGAAAGACCCTGGCTTCTCCCACCGCCAGATGTCCAAGAACCGTCATGGTCCTCGTAAGCAGTACTCCCAAAATGCTTGCCTGGACACCAGGCCATGCCCATGTTACCCAACCGAGGGGGTTTGTAGCTTGGGGTATCCTGTTCAAAACTGGGGTATGGTTGTCCTTAGGTATTTTATTTACTTGTAGCAAGTCAAAGAGAAGGGATTCTCATCCCAAGCCTTGTCTCCCAGAAGGGAGGCTTTGCCTTGGCGTCCATACACTCCCGTTAATTACTTGTTGAGGTCTTCTTGGTAGTTAGCTAACCCTATTCTGTTGGGTTCCTGTCAGTCTCATCTGGTTACAGCTGCCTCTGCAAAATACTGTTCTACATTTTAACATGTAGCAAGGATAGCATTTAGCAACAAGTGCCCCAGACCTCGAGACCCTTGTCCTATCTAACACCCTTGGCAGACAAATTACATTGAATGTAATCCCAAAATGCCATAGCTTGCACCCCCTTCATTAACTTGGGTTCCAGTATTTTCTAGGACTAAGCATTTCTCCTCCATTTGTGTGGTTAACTTTTCTCTCTACCATTAATCTTCCATTGATTTTCATAACAAATAGCTGAGTCTGAAACGGGTGTAGGAAAGACGCTCAGCATTACTAATCGGCAGAGAACTGCAAATCAAAACCCCAATGAGGTATCACCTCACATCTGTTAGGACTGCTATTATCAAAAAGTCAGAAGGTAACAAGTGTTGGCAGGATTGGAGAAAAGTGAACCCTTGGGCATTGTTAATGGAAATGTAAATCAGTACAGCCACTATGGAAAACAATATGAAGATTCCTCAGAAAATTAAA
This sequence comes from Micronycteris hirsuta, assembly GCA_004026765.1. NCBI lineage: Eukaryota > Metazoa > Chordata > Mammalia > Chiroptera > Phyllostomidae > Micronycteris > Micronycteris hirsuta. Next base: position 4,991 of record PVJI01014672.1, read on the forward strand.
AATAAAATTACTATATAATCCAGCAGTCCCACTTCTGTGATCCAAAGGGGGGGAAAAAAAACCTATCTCAAAGATATCTACATCCCGTGGTCATTCTAGCCTCATCACAGTAGCTAAAAGATGGAAACAACCTAAGTGTCCATTAACAGCTGAATAAAGTTGTGGCTGGTTTGGCTCAGTGGATTGAATGCCAGTCTGCAAATCAAAGGTTCACTGGTTCAATTCCCAGTCAGGGAACATGCCTGGGTTCTGGGCCAGGTATCCAGTAGAGAGCGTGCGAGAGGCAACCATACATCTATGTTTTTCTCCCTCTCTTTCTTCTCCCATTTCCCTCTCTCTAAAAATAAATAAAATCTAAAATCTTTTCTAAAAAGAGCTGAATAAAGAAGATGTGAGCTTATATATCTCAGCTGATCCTTGACCAATGCAGGGTTTGGGGATGCTGACCTCCTCTTGCAGTGGAAAATCTACATGTTACCTTTGACTCCTCCAAGACGAAAGTATTCCCTCTGCATCTGTGGTCTTGGTTCCAAGACCCCCTGTAGATACCGAAATCTGCGGGTGCTCAGGTCCTCTATATAAAACGGCAGAGATCAGTACATACAGTCGGCCTTCCATCTCTGAGGATTCTCAACCACAGATTAAAAATGATACAGATATTGGCTGAAAAATGCTTTTTTAAGTGGACCCATACAAGAGGTCCCTGTGTGCGTGCATGGGCATAGAGTGGAATCTTATTCAGCCTTAAAAGAAAGGGAATCCGCCCTGGCAGGAGAGCTCCATTGCTTGGTTGGGCAGAGCACCATCCCAGAAGCACCAGGCTGCAGATTCAATTCCCTGCCAGGGTGTGTACAGGAGTCAGTCAATGGCTGTGTGAGTGGGCAGGGCAGCAAGTTGATGTTTCTCTCTCTAAAAAATCAACATACAAATATACTTTTTATAAAAGGAAATCCTGCCATTTGTGGCAACATGTATGAACCCGGAGGAAATTAAGTGAAATAAGAAAGACACAGAAAGACAAGTACTGCATGATTCCATTTACTTGTAGAATGTAAAGAAGAAATTAGAAGTCACCGTGAGACAATGGAATATTGGTTACCAGAGACTGTGGGCAGAGGTGCTGATCAAAGGGACAAACTTTCAATTAGAAGATAGTAAGTTCTGGAGACCTAATGTACAAAATGGTAACTATAGTTGCTAATAACATATCCTATTATTGAAATTTGCTGAGTAGATATCAGATGTCAGCAAACACACAAAAATGGTAACTGAGGTGATGGATGTGTTCATTCAACTGCGGTCATCATTTCGCAATGTATACATTGTACACCTTAAATATACACAATTTTTACTTGTCAAAACATTAAAATTTTGAAGGCTTCCAGTCAAGATGGCGGCATAGGCAGACACGGCTCACCTTCTCGCACAACCACATCAAAATTACAACTAATATAGAACAACCATCACTCAGAAACAACAGAAATCGAGTTGAATGGATGTCTGACAACTATGGAATTAAAGAAACCACATCCACCCAGACTGGTAGTAGAAGTACAGATGTGGAATGGCTGGTCTCTCACCCACATGTGGTGGATAAAAATTCAGGAGGGATATCTTGGGAACAAGGGATCTCAACCCCACACCAGGCCCCCCAGGCCAGGGTGTACTCAGCCCACACGAAGGATGCACGTCAAGTATCCAGCTTGGGTGTTAGGGGAGGCTGTGCCACTGGACCCTACAGGACGCCTACTACATTAGGCCACACGACCAAGACACAGAGTCCAAGCAGCTCTACCTAATACATAGAAACAAACACAGGGAGGCTGCCAAAACAAGGAGACAAAGAAACATGGCCCAAATGAAAGGACAGTCAAATCTCCAGAAAAAGAGCTAAACGAAATGGAGATGAGCAATCTGTCAGATGCAGAGTTCAAACACTGGCTACAAGGATGCTCAAGGAACTCAGTGAGGACCTCAGCAGCATAAAAGAGACCCAGTCAGAAATGAAGGAAACACTAATTGAAATAAAGAACAATTTACAGAGATTCAACAGCAGAGTGGATGAAGCTAAGAATCGAATCAACAATTTGGAACGTAAGGAAGCAAAAAACAATCAGAACAAGGAGAAACAAGAATAAAAAAAAAAAAAAGCCCAGCTGGTGTAGCTCAGTGGATTGAGCGCGGGCTGGGAACCAGGCGGTCCCGGTTCGATTCCCAGTTGGGGCACATGCCTAGGTTGCAGGCCAGGTCCCCAGTGAGGGCCATGTGAGAGGCAACCATACATTGCTCTTTCTCCCTTCCTTCTCCTCTCTCTAAAAATAAATAAATAAAATCTTAAAAAAAAAATAATAAAAAAAAAAGAGCATAGTATAAGCAGCCTCTGGGACAATTTCAAGCGGCCCAACATTGGCATCATGGGGTGCCAGAATGAGGAGAGAAAGAGCAAGAAATTGGAAATCTATATGAAAAAATGATGAAAGAAAACTTCCATAATTTGGTGAAGGAAACAGACATGCAGGTCCAGGAAACACAGAGAGTCCCAATCGAGTTGGACCCAAAGAAGAACACACCAAGATACATCATAATTAAAATGCCAAAGGTTAAAGATGTATACAGAATTTTATAAGCAGGAAGAGAAAAGGAGACAATTACCTACAAAGGAATTCCCATAAGACTGTTAGTTGCTCTCTCAAAAGAAACTTTGCAGGCACAAAGGGGCTGGAAAGAAGTATTCAAAGTGTTGCAATGCAAGCACTTACAACCAAATTATCTATCTAGGAAAGCTATCATTTAGAATGGAAGGGCAGATAAAGTGCTTCCCAGGTAAGGTGAAGCTAAAGGAGTTCATCACCACCAAGCCCTTATTATATGAAATGTTAAAGGGACTTGTTTAAGAAATAAAAGATCAAAACTATGAACAGTAAAATGACAACGAACTCACAACTATCAACAACTGAATCTAGAAAACAAAAACAAACTAAGCAAACAACCAGAACAGGAACAGAATCATAGATATGGGGACCACCAGGAGGGTTATCAGCAGGGAGGGCGATGGGGGAGAATAGGGGCAAAGGTACAGGAATCAAGAAGCATAATTGGTAGCTACAAAATAGACAAGGGGAGGTTATAAATAGTGCAGGAAAGGGACAAGCCAAAGAACTGACACCCACGACCCATGGACATGAACTAAGGGAGGGGAATGGTGGAGGGAAGGGAGGGGCCAGGTGGAAGGGGCAAAGGGAAAAAAATTGGTACAGGTGTAATAGCGTAATCAATAAAATATACTTAAAAATAAATTTAAAATTTTAGTCATTAATAAAAAAGAAGAAGAAATGGCCGGGTCTGGCCCGGCTCCGTTGTATTCCAGTGCCTAAGGCCTTGGGCTGGACAGCGTGCAGGCCAGATGGGTATTTGCTGGATGAATGAGGGGATCTGGGTACTATTGGTATTATCATTACTACCACTTTTACCATTAATGTTATTATTCAAATAGTACAAACGCATGGCAGGAAAAGTTGAAAATACAGGTAGGCACTATTCCCTGAAAATACAGTCTTTCTAAGGTGCTTTGGCCCAGAGTGCAGAGGGCCGCACCACCTCCCTTCCAGTCGCCCTTTGGACATAGGTTTCCCTGTAGCAGAATAATTTCTTGTTCCACTCCCTGGTATGGGGTCACCGCGCCCCGCCCATTTCGCCCGCCTGCCTTCACACCTTGAGGGCTCGGCCCCATCACCGCCGCAGGCACCAATCGCATGCTGCGCTTCGGCTGCGCCAAGAACAGCAGGGGGCGCCAGCTCCTGCACTGGGCATGCGCGAGCGCCGGCCGCTGACGGCCTGCGCGCGCAGGCGCCGCAGAACGTGCTGTGCTCACTCCCCTTTCCGGGCTTCCTTCACTTTCTCCCGGACTCCGATTACTGCTGCAGGTGACCCCTTCACCTGCCCCGTGGGCGGGTGGCAGGTGAGGACCGGGCTGCAGGGCGGGGGTCGGGCCGTCCCTCGCCGTCGCTGCGCCGGCCCAGGTCCGCAGCGGGGTGTGGGGCGCGTCGCTGGCCAGGCAACCGTCGGCGGGGCAGGCGGAGGACGGGTCCCGGACCCGGGCCGGCTCCCGCACCCGGTGGCCCGTGGGAACCTGGCCGCCGCATCTCCGGCGTAGGGACGGCATTTAAGTCCCCGGGCACCGTGGGCTGTCACGGCCCGTCCTGTCCCTTCCAGAGCCGCGTCGAGACTGGAGGTACCCACAGCGCGCAATGCTGTCCACACCGAGAACACACCTGTAGAAAAGGAGCCATCGGCCCAAAGGTGGCTCTGCCACACGTCTCTTTTTCTCACTCTCCACTAGAAGACTAGCACCCCAAAAACCCACGTCCTTGGGCCCCAGTTCCTACCTTCGTATGACTACTAGAGGACACTGTCTCTTTGGGGTTCAAATAATTTAGTTGGATCCCCCCCATACGTTCGGAGGACACTGCCGACAGCGGACAAGGAGTCAGGCCCGGTGATGGGGTGGGAGCCGAGGGGGGATGCAAACAGCATGCAGCTATTTCCTTGTGTCGGTTCCCCAATTCTGCAGGGTCTTCGCCGTACAGGCATTGTGTTAGCTCCCTGCTCTGTCGCTAGGACTGCAACTACAATGTTTGTGTACGTGCAGCTCTCACAGTTGCTATTTTTAGAGCGAGAGGACGGAGAGAAGCCTTACTGCGGGTGGGCACCCACTCTTTCACGTCCCGGAGGTCACCTGTAGTCTGAGTTCACTGTCAAACATTACAGGAAAAAAGGCTTTTGTTTCTTGTTTGTTTGTTTGTTTTGTCATTTATAGTTAATAATTATTAGATGAATGTCATAAACGGGGAATTAGTAACTGACTACGCTGGACCAGAAACTTCCCCACGATGTTGAACTGTGGTTTTCTGCTGTGCGGAAAAGTAGTCCTGTTCTTGGATGTCGGGGGATCCAGGCTGTAGAAGGAGGGACAGCTAATCTGGAGTACTGCGGGAAGTGTTGGCAGTGGGAGAAAAGGATGCTTCAGTCAGCTAAGTAGTTTCTGTAGGTCGAACGGTGCTTTTTTTTTTTTTTTTTTTGGAAAAGCCGTCATCTTTTATGATAGTCTTGGTTTTCTTACTTTGAATTTGTTCGCTGTGAGAGTAGAACATTAACTTTTGCTCAAAGTTCTTTAAGAAAAGGAGCCCTGCTGTGTTTAGACTGCAGCCCCCTCGCGTTGTTCCGTGGCCCCCGCCAGCCAGGCTCACTCCAGCGCTGCACTTGGGTGGGACTGGGCTTCTCTCTCACTAGCCATGGACTTTGCGGCAGGGTCCATAGCCTCAATAAGCCCGCCATCCTCACCTCCAGAGGGAAGGAAGCGATAGCAGCCATTCCATAGGGTTGTTCTGAGGGCCAAGGAAGAAGTTAGGTACAGCGCAGTTGGAGCAGCGCCGGCCACCGGCCACTGGAAAGCGCCAGCACGTGTCCTTTCGTGTCGGGTTGGTGGCAGCTGTCCGCATGCCCCAGCAAGCAGGCCTCCGCCTCCTGCCGTCTGGAACAGTCCTGCCTCCCGAGTCTCATGCTCCCAGAATTCAGCACACAACTAGTTGAGCTCAGGGGAGGATGGGGAGATCATCACAGGTTGAGGGGTCTTGGGAATGCTTCCTGGAGGGGGGACCGCACCCCCTGGGATGGCTGCACGCAAGAAAACAAAGTCGCTGGGGCAACAATGTGGAGGAATGGGGGCCCTGTGTGTGGCTGGTGGGGATGTAAAATGGTGTGACCACTGTGGAAAACAGTTTGGCGGTCCCTCACGAAACTGAGAGTAGAACTGCCACATGATCTGGCAAGTCCCCTTCTGAGTATGTACCCCGAAGATTTGCCAGCAAGGGCTCGAAGAGACCTTTGGTCACCCCTGTTCATAGCAGCAGTGCTCACAATACCCCAGAGATGAGAGTGGCCTAAGTGTCTGTCAGCGGGAAAATGGGTGAACAGGTGTTGTCCATCCGTACAGTGGGCTGTCCTCAGCCTTGACAATGAAGGGAGTTCTGATACCTCCCACAAGTGGATGGACCTGTGGACGACAGACTTGGTAAAACACGCCAGCCCCAGAGGGACACGTGCTGTGTGGTTGCACATACAGGAGCCCCCTAGGGTCCTCCGACCGAGAGACAGAGGGGGGCGATGGCTGCCAGGGGCCGAGGGAGGGGCAGTGGGCAGTTGTTTTATGAGGACAGAGTCTGTTTCACGGGCGAGGAGAGCTCTGGAGACAGGCAGTGGTAGCGGCTGCACGACGTGAATGCACTTACTGCCGCCGAGCTGTGCACCTAGGAGGGACTAAGGCCCTGACCGGCATGGCTCAGTGGGTCCGGCATCATCCCGCCAAGGGAAAGGCTGCCGGTTCGGTTCTCCGTGGGGCATGTGCCTGGTTGTGGATTCGGTTCCTGCTCAGGGGGTGTCGGAGAGGCAACCAATCGATGTTTCTCTTCCTGTCTTTCTCCCTCCCGTCCCCTTTCTCTAAAAATAAATACATAAAATCTCTTTAAATAAAAAGAAATGATTAAGAAGGTAAAGTTTATTATGTTACGGGTCTTTGACCGCAACATGGCTGGAGAAATGGAGTCTTTTGAATTCTGATGTGAATATAAACTAAAAAACAGTTGTTAAATGGACTTCATTTTTCTAGAGCAGTTTTTGGTTCACTGCAGAATTGAGCAGCAGGTGCAGAGACTTCCATGTCCCTCCGCCGGCACTCGCAGCGTCCCCACCAGCGGGGCCGTGGGCCACCGCCTGCAGTGGCATGCCACCGTCACCAGGAGTCTGTGGTGGGCGTTAGGGGTTGCTCTGCTGTTGGACTTTGTGGGTTTAGACAAATGCGTTGTGATGTGTGTTTGCCACTATAATGACACTTACCATTTTTATAAATTAAAAACAATCTTAGTAAGAGGAGAAAAGTCCAGTAGCAAATGAGAAGGAAAGCTGCTGAGCTTGGTTTTGTCTCATTTCAGGGACCATGGAGGAGGGGCAGGACCCGAGCCGGACCGCGGAGCCCCAGCCGGACGAAGGGCGCGCCCCGAGCACCACCCCGCAGGCGCCTCAGCCAGACCCGGGGCTGCTGTGTCCAGAGGAAACCATCGATCTTGGGGGGGACGAATTTGGGTCGGAGGAGCACGAGACCGGGTCGGAGGGTTCCGGCAACTTCGTGGACAGGCTCAGTGAGCACATGATGGAGAGCGTCCTCATCTCTGACTCCCCTAACAGCAGCGAGGACGACGCCGGTGACCTTGGTGGTGTGCAGGGTGTTACCGAAGGCAGCGCTGATCCCAGACTGGACAGTGTCGTTGATAAAGGTGCAGCCGACGCTCTGAGGCAGGACAGCGAAAGCGATGGAGACGAAGCGCCTGAGGACATATCCAACGTGACCCCCGAGAGCAGGGCATCCTTGGAGGAGGACCTGGGGCCGGAAGGGAAAGGCCTGCACACCTGTGCAAACGAAGGTGCAGGGGACTCGGGCTCCCGGAGCCAGAGCCCGCTCCCCGGGGCGCCGGGCCCGGCCTCCGGGCAGGCCTCTCCCAAGGATGAGCCCGTGCCCGTGTGCACCATCTTCAGCCAGTCACAGCCTGTGGCCGCCCAGTCGCCCCCCTTTCTGCAGGATGGTTTCGAGTCTCAGGTGGTGAAGTCGCCTAGTTTCAGCGGCTCCAGCCAGCCGGCCACCAAGACCCCGCCCCCGGTGGTCCAGCCAAGCCCCAGCCTCAGCACGTTTTTTGGGGAGACGGCCAACACCAACTCCCTGGCCTCAGAGTTTTTCGATTCATTCACAACATCCACGTTCATTTCTGTCAGTAACCCCAACGCGGGTGCTGCCGTTCCTGAACAGCTGTCCTCACGTGCTTCCCCGGTGGGAGGGGACTCCCCAGGTCCTGCCGAGCCCTGCCCCGCCGGGATGGAGAGGTCAGAACTGGCTGTCTCCGCAGCTCCTCTAGAAATCCCTCAGTCTCCAAAGCCGTTTTCGCAGATCCAGGCTGTGTTCGCGGGGAGCGAGGACCCCTTTGCCACTGCCCTGAGCATGAGCGAGATGGACCGGAGGAGCGATGCCTGGCTGCCCGGGGAGGGGACCAGAGACATCTTGATCTCAGTAGCAGCTCAGCAGCACAGCACGGTGTTCATAGACAAGGAGAGCCTCACCATGCCCGGCCTCAAGTTCGACAACATCCAGGTGAGGCCCGGGGTGTCCACGGGATTGCGTGCTCTCGATTCTCCTCCCCAAGATGGATGTTCCCGTGCCCACGTCTCCTCCTTCTCGCCTGTCTCTGTGCCTCGTGTGCATGCATGATGTACAGGCCATAAGCAAAATGCCTGTTAAGTGTCAGAAAATCACGTTTCTAAGGAGCACCTGAAATTACGATTCTGAGAGTCCACATTATGTCGCTGGGTGATCAGAGCCCTGCCGGTCTCTGCAGTCTCGGGGCGTCAGGGTCCTGTTGTGGTCATAGAGATGGACCAGCGCGGCAGACGGCTCCCGCGTGGCTCTGACATAGCTCCGGGCTGCGTGACCCGTTCGTTGTGGCAGCTGGGCTCCAGAGGGGATAGATCTCCCATTCCCTTCTTTAAATCCAGAGAAAAATGTGTGTATTGCATGTTGTCTGCTTGATGTAGAAAAAGGTTTTACAGGTTCAGTAAGAGAAGCAGGAATGCCCCCCGAAACAGTAAATCATCAAACTGTGAGTGTCATGTGTGGTGAGTGGCCGTGTAAATGCAGTCTCACTGGTACGGTGAAATTATTTCCACTCTTTGGTGTCTCCCTAGAACTACCCCGTATTGTTAGACTGTGGGGGGCGGCGGGGGCAGCCTGTCTCAGGCAGCCCTGTCGGGACCACAGTTTAGTGTAAACTTTTCAAAGCAAAGTTTTAAAATCTGCACCCAAATCCTGCTCTCGGGAATCTTTCAGAAGGACGGGATCTTGCTGGCGTGCAGGTACCCGGCCTCTGGGGTGTCTGTCGGGGCGTGGTGGCAAAGCGCGTGAAGGAGTCGGAAGCCCGGTAACAGGAGGCTGGCTGGAGCCACGCGACTCGTCTTCGCGCTGGAATAGTTACGCAGGTGTTAAGAATGGCTTACACTGGAGCGTGTGATGAGGCCCATGTTTTACTGGTAAAGTGGAAAACCCGGATGTGAGAGAGCACAGAGCACGCACGTCACTGACAGCAAGTGGGGTCCCACCCCTGCCCGCGCCCCCCCCAAGGCAGAACTCCAGAGGCGAAGGTTTGGTGATAAAGGAAGGGAGTCTTTATTCAAACGCTTCCCAGTTTGGGGGATAACAGCTTTCCACATGCAGTAGTCACCTAAGCCTGTCAATTAAGGCTGAACTCTTTAACTCCTGAGTTCTCCTATCATTACCCCGCCCCCCGTTAGTTTTACTTATCTTATTTCTACAGCGTTAATTTACAAACTAAAACAACATAAGGTACAAAGCTACACAGTTTTGGAGGAATGGCAGATTTCTGCCTCAGAGCCTGCCCCCTCTAGAGCACCCAGAGAGTAAACCCGCCACCCCTGCCAGGCCGGCCCGCCCCTGGGCTGCGCCCGAGTTCCTTCCATCCAAAATACTGTCCACTGGGCAATGCGGGCAGCTGCAGCGCGGTCGTCCAGGCGTCCTCGAGGAGGAAGAGCCCAAGCCAGAGAGAGAGAGAGAGAGAGCGCCATTTTTAAAAAAATATATTTTATTGATTATCCTGTTACAGTTGTCCTATTCCCCCCTTTATTCCCCTCCGCCCTGCACACCACCCCCTGCATTCCTCCCCTTTAGTTCGTGTCCGTGGGTCGTACATCTAAGTTCTTTGGTGTCTACATTTCCTATACTATTCTAAACCTCCCCCTGTCTGTTTTGTACCTACCATTTATGCTTCTTATTCTCTGTACGTTTTCCCCCTCGAGAGAGCCACTTTTTTTAATTTCAAATCTTCTTGCCCATAATTCCACATGCTTCTCAACCAATCCCATCCTAGACTGCTTCCCATTGCCTCGGCAACCTCCCCCCACAGCCCCTCCCTACTTCTCCCAGTGATCTGGTCGGAGCTCTCTCGGTATCTAGCATGGTATGATACAAATTCGTCTGTGTACTCTTGTTGGCTACAGTTCATTGCTTGCGGGTGCTGGCGGGATCAGTGGTTTCGATGGCATGGTGCCTGTGGGCCCCATGCGCCCGTCTGCTGGCCTCATGGCCTGTGCGTGGCTCTCCTTGGGAGCTGAGGGGGACCTGCTGTCCTCAGCGGCCCCTCAGGCACGCATGTGGATGGTCACAAAGCTGAGAGTGTGAGCCCCTCGAAGTTGAGTTCGGTAGAAGAGAATGCTGTGCCGGGGAGGGCATTGAGGTCGGCGGTTATGTTCTGGGAGCTGAGGGGTCGGCCTTCAGCCTGTGGGTGCCCAGCCTGGGCATGGGGTCCACCAGGCATCCTCCAGGCTCCTCTCTCCTCTTAGAGACGCAGGATTTTCTGAACGTGACCTCCTTCACCTTCGCAGGATCTTGTTAACGAGCCCCAGTTGTGTTCTCTGATTTTAGGGTCATTGTGTGTTTGGGATCTGATTTACATGTTCCCTAACTCCAACCTGTACCCCTCCCTGTCTCCATCCTCGCCTCCTCCCATCTCCCCTCAGGTGCCTTTGTGCTCTGCCTCCTATTTCTTCCTCCCTGCTCTCCTGGCACATCAGCACCTACTTTCCAAACTCTCTATGGTTTGCAGGTAGGCCCCCCTACCACCTGTAATTCAGAGGGAAATTGAAGGTTGCCGTGGGCTTAACCCTTAACCAGGTGGTTCTCTGCAGGGTGCTGGGGCCCAGGGGTCCTCGGGTGCATTTGAAGACATGGAGTAGTTCACTTTGGTTGCCAAAAGGGCTGGGCCGAGCACGTGACGGCGAGTGGTTGGGGCCCAGAAGCTCTACACCCTGCAGTGGCCGGTCGGGAGCTGCGGCGGAGCCCAGCCGCCCTGGAGTGGAGGCGCACGGTGCTGAAGCACTCGGCTGCGTGTGAAAGGCACGGGCTCTGGGGAAACGAGCGTCCAGACACCGTGTGCTGCAGGCGGCTGCCCGGGGGGGTGAATGCGCAGGAGGAGCAGAATTCTGCTGATCGGCGTGACGGGACAGCTGGCCTGTGCTGGCGGGTCTGGGTGCCCGAGCCCAGGTTGCGAGGCCCCTCCTTTATCTGTCCCCAGTCCCCCTCTGCCCACTGCCTGGATCCCACAGGAATCCCGCAGGGAAGCCCACACCACCTGTGCCGCAGCCCTTGCTGCGCCATCGCGAGTCCTCGTGTCAGGCGCCAGAACTCTCTGAAAGGCCAGGGACTGGCTGCAGGTCCTCAGCGTCTGCTCATCTGGAGACAGTCCTTGTCTGCTGTGGGCTGGTTGCAGCTGGGGCAGGGGTCTCCGAGGTGGGCAAGGCGTAGGCAAATGGGATACAGACGACAACACGTCTCAAAGGACCGTGAGGCTCTGTTCCGTTTGTTGCAAGTACAAGCAGCAAATCATTTTTGGGAGTGATTAACATTAGTGATTAGGTGAAGTAAAAAAATTAATACAAAGGCAAATAGGAAAAGTACAGAAGTTTCCGTGGATAAACAAAGATTGTTTTTACCAAGAACACTATAAATCATACAATTGGAAATAGCTCTATGTACCAAGGATACGCTAGATTGGGTAGAGGTTATAGGAAATTTATTATAAGGCTTTTGTGATGTCTACCTTAGCTATCTATCTTTCCTGTCTAGAAATGTTTTTCTATGTACTATGAACTCTGACTCCCTAGTTAATTGTTTCTAGGTTCTTATTTTTGTAATAGCTAACTAGCTTTTCTTATAACTTTGCCTGTCTACTTCTGATTGATATGTATTTCTATTCAAGATAAAGGAGGGGCTACTACTCTAACTACTTTCAGACATTCAGGGGCTAATTCATTAGAGGGGATTTTGTTCTTAGATTAGGAAATTATTTTATACAACTTTATTGGAATTATGCAATTCAATGAACTTGATATATAAATGTCTAACAATCCCACCACCTTTTGATCACTGAGATAAGCATATAGGCAGGCAATAGTTTAGCCTGTTGGAACTGATTCAAGAGTTCTCATGGGAACAGTCGAGGATGATTTCTTGTTCAGATTCATAAACAGATTGTTTAAGCAACTTGGCATGACTCAGTGGTCTGGGGAGAACTGGCTGTCCCTTCAGAGTTTCTCTCAAAATCAATCACAGACTCTCTTCGAGTCTCTTTCTTCCTATGGCCCGTTCCCATAGGAATCAGGGCACAAGGTAAGACCATGAACAATAGCAGCAAGCAGGTTACTGAGAGCAAAGCCAGGGAAAATCACTGCCCACCCCCTCCCCATGCCATGTTCTCCTCTAGAAGATGGATTCCTTTGAATCTCTCTTCCCACGCCCGGACCTTGTCAGACGACGTGGTTAAGAAGAGAACGTGGCACTTGTCTCGCCTTCATCGTGGAAGCCATTCTTGCTCCGTGTGCAGTGTGTTCATGACACACGGCGTTCTGAGGGGCGGGCTCTCCTCCAGTGCCTGGCCCTGTTGGAGTAGATGCGACCTCTGTGCCTGCCCCTCCTGGTCGCTCTGCTGCACAGGATGTGGTCTGGCCGTGATGCCGCGGGCTTCTCTCTGGGTGTGTCCTGCTTGGGGTCCACGGACGCTGCTGGGTCTGTGCGTGTGTCGTTTTCATCAGCGTGGGGTCAAGACCTCCTTGGATAGTCTTTCTTGTTTTTGCCTCTCTCTACATCCGGGGACCCCAGCTCCACCCACCCAAACGTCAGGTCCTGCGGGTCTTTTTTGGTTCTCTTTCTCTTGTGCAGAAGTTTGGAACTCCTCTGGGGCGTCCTTAGCACGCTTACCTTTGCTTCTGCGCTTTGTGGTTTGTACTTGGAGCCAGTCAGTGAGTTTTCACTGTGTGTCACACTGTGCCGTGAGCCCTGGGCGGGTCTGGAGGCGCTCGGCACACGGCTCCCCCGCTGTCGCGGTCTTCACCCGTGCTGTAGCGTGCCCCACTTGTCAGAGGGCGTTCCGTCGTGTGGCTGCTCTGTACGTCGTGCACCCATTTGTCCCTGGAGGCCCCCCCTGCCCTGGCTCTCAGGAACAGCGCTGCAGGCGAGCATGCAGGTCCAGGTCCACGCGGCAGATGCTTCTGTCTCTCGAGCACACGCTGGGCGTGCAACGGTGGTTGTGCGGTGACTGCTCGCCACTCCGAGGGCCATCCCGCTGTCTTCCGAACTGCCGTGTCTCCCACTCCATGGGGCAGGGGTGTTTGCTGTGTATGGTTGCGGCGTTTTCGCTCCCCCTGGAGCGAGAGGACGGGGCGCCCCAGGTGGGCAGTGGGGCATCTTCACCGGACCATGGGGGGCGGTGCCGTGGGGCCTGGGTCGGGTGCCCACGACCACGTGTGCGCGCAAGTTCCATACAGTGAAGTCCACGCTTTGTGAAGCTGCTCTCGGTTCTGTTTCGTCTGTGTCCATTAAAATAAAAAGGGGACCGCTAGAGCCGTCCCCACATGGCTGGAGGGGTGGCGGGCCCCAGCCACCTGCCTTTCCACAGATGCCTCTGGCAGGGGCAGGAGTCCTGGCTGGGCCACCAAGCCGCACTGAGGCCTGGGGTCTGCAGTTTTCTCACCCCTCCTTCGGGACCCCTGTGCTGTAGTCCTGAGGCTGGGTGGCTCCCAGCTCGGAGGAGCGCACATGCCCTCACTCCCTGGACACGGGGGCTGCGGGCGCAGACGTGCCTGGCTCCTGGTTCCCATCCCAGGCTCACCCTGTGTCCCGCCAGTGGAGAGACTCCTCCCCAGTCATTGCAGGCTGCTTGAGTCCCCCCCCCCATCCTGGCCTCGCCCTGCCTGCAGGGGGTCTGACCTGAGGAGTCCGGTTGTGAGACCACAGGTCCCTGTGCAGAGGCTCATGGGGGCCCTGCCCCCCACCAGCATCTCCTGTGAACAGAGCTCTGGGCTCAGGAGTGAACGTAGGCGCCTCCCTTCCCCGGGGCCCCAGCCGGGCTGATGGCATGGGGGCTGAGCGCTGCTCGGGCCTGCGCACCCGGCCGGCCCTGCCAGTGCTCCTCCCAGAGAGCGCCCGCTCCTCGTGGCCAGCAGTGTCACCTCACGCTCCAGGGCCTCCCCGAGCCCCTGCCCCCCGGCCTCTGTGTGAGCCTGGTGCGGGCGGTGCTGCGGGACGCTGCTCTTTCGGGAGAACAAGCGGGTCCCAAGTGCACACTCGTGGAGGACGGCGAGCTTGGGTGCCTGGTCAGGCACTGCCTCCTGTGCTCTGACGCGTGCGACCTGCACACACCGACGGGGACGTGTCTCGGCTGGTGATGGGTTCTGGTTAGCTGGGTTTAATTAGCCTTTTATTGTCCTGACATGTTTCCGTGCGTTCCTTCCAGGGAGACGCGGTGAAAGACTTAATGCTTCGCTTCCTGGGTGAGAAAGCCGCCGCGAAGAGGCAGGTCCTGAACGCCAGCTCGGTGGAGCAGTCCTTCGTCGGGCTGAAGCAGCTGATAGTAAGTGCCTGGGCCGGACCGCAGGCTCGTGTCTTTGACACGCCCGCCTGCCTTCGCGGTGTTTTCCCGCACGGTAACTGCTCCGACTGTGTCCCCCAAAGCCCTCGCACGTGAGCACGGTGTTGCCAGATGCCAGCCCTGCGGCAAAAAGCACCGCGCTGACGCACTTCCAGTCCCGTTAGCTTCAAAGCCATTAGTGTAAGTGACCGGCTTACTTGAAACAGCATGTGCTTTGATTAGACACGCTTCATCAAATGCAATAACTAGAGATAAGTAACTTTATGTTGGTTCTTTTAAAATACTCCGCTTTCTGCACTTGGTAGAGAAAGGTCATTTTGGCACAGGCGGGCCGGCCGGGAGCACGCAGGGGGTCTTTGCTCATGTGCAGGGGCTGGCGCAGGCGCCGGGCAGAGGCCGTCCGGGGGACACGAGGGTGTGCTGGGACTGGGGGCCCTCGCGCTGCGGGGGCTGCTGGGCCCCACAGGGGCCTTCGTTCTCAGCACCTGTGACCACCTTGCAGGGGTGTTTTCCTCAGAAAGGTGACAGCCCCTGGTTTCGGTGGTTAGCAGACAGCTTACATGGAAACCACTTAAAGTTTGACTTTTTATAAATGTAAATCAGCTGCTCCACTGAGTTTCCTGTGCTGAAGTGACTCCAGAACACAGGTGGCAAACACCGGGCCGACGGCCGAATCCGGCCGGCACCTGGTTTCTACCCGGCAGCAGCGCTGAGCTCTCGTTGAACTGTTAAGGAGTAGGACATGTACGCAGTCCTACAGTTCCACTCGGCCCTTGGAAGGCGACCGCGAGGCTGCCGTGGCCCCCGGTGACGATGAGCGTGACACCCTGCTGTGGCATCACCCTGCGGTGGGGGAGCTGTGGGAGGGAACGTTGTGGTGCTCTGCTCTGCAGGGGGCAGGCGTCTGTAGACCTGCCTGTTTGGGGATGTAGCTGCAGGTCTGAGAAGGGCGCCCCGCCCTGGCCGCGTCCACCTGCTGACGCGGCTCTCGTCCGGCGTTGCGGGGGCCGTGCTGTCGCTCCTGTCCTTCGGCCTTGGAAAAAACAAAACACTGGACGCGTCCCCGTGAGCAGCGGGCTGTGTTGGCAGTGCGACTGGGTGACGATGAGTCTGCGGAACAGCACGCCGACCCACGCGGCCGCTGCAGCTCCTGCACTCCCGGGCGGGTCTGCGCCCCGACTGGCCCTGGTGTCACCCACACGCAGCGGTCCGACGGTGCCCTCGCTGGGAGCACCGGCTCAGGCCACAGCGTGGGGTCAGTGACTGTGTGCGGTGCCGACGGCCTGGCTTTTAGTGGGCGGCATCAGTGTCCTTGGTTGTTTCATGTCAATGGAATGCAATCACGGTAAACACGTGAGACCACCCACAGTCACAGCAGACCCTCAGATACGTGTACATGTAGCCATCACGTCACCTCCAGTGGAGTGACTACCTTCAAACTGAAGAAACCCCGTGGCAGAGCTGTCCTGTCGAGAAAGCACACGGTCTGACAGGCCTGGGGCAGCGGGCCGCTCCCCAGCAGGAGCCACACCCGGGTCCCATCCCTGTTCAGTTCCAGTGTCCTCAGGGACTGCCCTGGAGCGGGGCCTGGGCCAGCGCCTTTCCTGCCCCTGGTGCGTGCGGCGCTGACCGTCAGCCCCTGCCCGGTGGCCCTGTGCGCATAGGGGCTGCCACGGTCACTCCCACTGTGTCTTGCAGAGCTGCAGAAACTGGAGGGCGGCGGTGGACCTGTGCGGGCGCCTCCTCACGGCCCACGGCCAGGGCTACGGCAAGAGCGGGCTGCCCACCAGCCATACGGCAGACTCGCTGCAGGTACAGCCCCTTTGGACGCCACACTGCACTCTGGTTTGTCGTGACGGGGGACAGGGAAGGGGCCCCGACCTTTTGTGTCAGAACAGTTGGAAAACAAAGGGTTCCCAAATTCGGGATCTCCGTACCCCGAGTTCAGTCCTGGTGCGAGATGACCCAAGCCCTCCGCTTCGTGCCCACACAGTGTGGGCCGCATGTGCCCCTCTGCCCTGAGACCGGGGAGCCCAGAGACCCTGCACCCAGTCTCCCGGAGCTGGGCTGGAAGGGCTCGGGGGCGGGGCCTAGAGGAACTGGGGCCCCTCGGGAGGGACGTGTGCTTGGTCAGGATTTGCCCTCCCCGTGTGACGTCAGTTGTCACGTGGAAGGGCGCAGAGTCTAGCGCTGTGAACACAGAGAGATGGGTCTGAGCGTGAGGAGCGACTGCCAAGGGCCTGGGTTCTCACCACCCCCCGACCCCGGGAGCATTCCGCGTAGAGTCCCGGGTGGTGAGGTGCTCACGCAAGGCCATGCGCAGTGTCTGTGCCCATGGTCGCTGGCGGGTGGGTGGCACGCTGCCTCCTCACCCTGCAGCCCCGCCTGCTCACGTCCTCAGTGGCTCTTCTGCTGAGTCCTGCGCTGGTCCCCGCCCAGACCCAACACTGGGGCTCCCATTCTCCTGTTCTTACTCGTTCAGTGAGCTGCCGCCAGGTGGTCTTCCTTGGTGCAGCTGTGGCCCTCCTGCCTCCCCGCCCCCAACCACGTGGCTCCCGCGGCCCGCCCGTGAGGGGCAGGTGCTTGCTGCGTGCCCGCAGGCGCCGAGGCCTTTGAGCCCTTTGCCACTGGCGTGAGGTCGGGTCAGTGCCTTTCTAAGGTAGCCGCTCACCTCAGCATCTGATTCCGCAGCTCTGTCATTTGATGTCCGTTGTTTTCCTCAAGGCGCGGCTCACACGTGGCCGTCTTCCCGCTGGGCCCAGTCCGGTCCGAGCGGCCTCCTCCTGCCCAGATGCCCAGACCCGGCGGCATCAACCCTCCTGGTGCCTCGCTTCCCTCCCTTTGCACGTCCCCACCCCACCCCACCCCAGCCTGTGGCCTCCTTTGGGAAGGGAGTAGCTGTTTCTATCTGCCTAGTACCTAGCGTGGCTCTGCCCACGCTCCCAGCCCCCGTCGTCCAGCTGGAGCGAGTCGGACAGTCGCTCACAGCGTTGCAGGCATGTAGTTACGCAGACGCGTGGGAAGGGGTCGTTTGGCCTCTGTCCAACCGGCTCGGAGTCAAGTTCTGACAGCCTCTTGTTTCCCTTGTGTTTGCAGCTTTGGTTCGTGAGGCTGGCGCTGCTGGTGAAGCTGGGCCTGTTCCAGAACGCTGAGATGGAGTTCGAGCCCTTCGGAAACCTGGACCAGCCCGACCTCTACTACGAGTACTACCCGCACGTGTACCCGGGGCGCAGGGGTAAGGCAGCGCCGCCGCATCGGTGCTTTGTCCTCCTGTGTGTGCCCGTCCCGGAAAGCCAAGCGCGTGGCCTGGCAGTGAGCCTCACGGGGCAGGGCCCTCGCTGCCTGTTCTCCCCACCGCACGTCTGCATCACGGCCGCTCCCAGGCGCCGGTCCTGAGTCGGCAGCCGGGCTTGGCACAAGGGCCGGCCGGGCAGGACCAGGGCCGACTCTGCGCCGTCCCCGCCGGCCTCTGTTCTGATTCGGTCTCTTTAAAATCTGGTGCGGCACTCTCATGGGCCGGGGTGGCAGCACAGGGGCGTTGTGGGGGTGCTGCGGGAGCGCGCACGAGGGGCGGGGGCTGCGAAGAGGCCATCGGTGGCGGCACCTTGAGGTCACTGTTCCTGCTTATAAGCTTCTCGTCCACCCTTTCTGGCCGTCTGAGGCTCCTCCCGGCCACAGAGGGCAGCGAGCAGACTTCACCCCAGGAGGAGGAGCCGCCCCTGCTGGCCCTGCGTGCTGACTCTGATGGGAACGTGCCTGAGGGGAGAAGGCGTGGCCAAGTTGGGGGGGTGGTGTTGATGTTTCTGTTGAGTAACTTATACCTGGTAGCTTCCATAAGCAAGAGGTAAGGTTCTCGTGCTTCCTGTAAGGAGCAGCCTGCTGCCCTTCAGCGTGAGAAAGTTCTCTCCCCGCTCTGCCCTCTCACCGGGGGGCGCTTGCTGCCAGGCAGGAGGCTGGACCCTCTTCCGGGCTGGGGGCTGCAGCTGACGCAAACACGGAGCCCTCTTGTCCTGCCGAGCCCCTGGGAAGGGAGCCCTGCCCAGCGGGTGGAGAGCTGGAACGGCCCAAGAGCAGGCGCCTCCTGCGGTGGCGGGGAAGCCTGCCCCTCGCGGTTTCCCAGCCCACCGCTCTGAAGGCGGGCCACCTCCTGTGGGCCCTGGTTCGCAGTCGTGGGCTGTGGCGTAGCCCGCAGCTCAGCCACAGGCTCGCGGGCGTGTGAGGGTTGGCTGCTGGCAGACCCTCCCTCAGGGCCTCCTACTGGGGAGCCCAAGCCCAGCAGCCCCCCAGGTGAGCTTGCGTCCGGAAGTCGGTGAAGGGCCCACGTTGGAGCGGGAGGCGAGTGCCCGGTTTCCTGTCCTGGCGGCGGCAGCCCGGCCGTAGCAGGCGGTGGGCCAGTTTGTGCAGGTCGGGCACCGCTGTGGGAGCGGCAGCCACCCACCTGCCCTTCTGGTGACCGTCCAGAAGGTGCTTTCACATGGCTTCACGGGGACACCCATGCACTCTGCTGCTGGCGCCGTGACAGAGCGACCCTGTCGTCCCGTCCCTCCTGCTGGGAACCAGCACAGGTTCCTCCCAGCGCACGGAGTAGGGAGTCCTTCAGCCACCGCTGACAGCCCTGACCTCGTTGCAGGCTCCATGGTCCCCTTCTCCATGCGGATCCTGCACGCGGAGCTGCACCAGTACCTGGGCAGCCCCCAGGAGTCGCTGGACAGGCTGCACCGGGTGAAGGCCGTCTGCAGCAAGGTAAGGCTAGCTCGCGGTGGCCCGCTGCCTCCGGGCTGCGCGTGTCGGTCAGGGACTTGGACCAGCGGCTGGCCTGGCGCCTGGCCCGTTGGAGTATCTGGTGCTCGTAAGTGACCTGACACAGCTCCAGGAAGCCTCTTCTCCCTGCGGAAAGCCTCTTTTCCTGAGGTCCCCTAGGCCACTGGTGGGGACACGGAGGCCCCAGGGCTTCGCAGACAAGTCCAAGCCATCCCAGGCAGACCTGCTGTCACCCTTGTCTGGACTCAGGTGGGACGTGAGTGAGTGGTCAGGTCCTTGAGTTGGTGCTGCCCCCATGGCCCGCTACTGGATGCTGAACCCACCCACCCCACCCATGACAGCCTGTGGCAGCTGCCACAGGGACAGGTACATGGTTCCCTCCTCTTGACCATGGTCCCAGACCACCGTCAGCACTGGTGTGGCCTGGAGTTGGTCAGAGTGCAGGGCATGGGGCCACTCCGCAGGCCCACGGACTGGAACCGTTCAGGACCGCAGACCCCAGGCTGCGTGCGTGCGTGCGTGTCCACGAGCTCCCTGGCCTCCCGGAGCAGGTGGGGCCTTCCTGAGGGCGGGAAGCCAGGGTGTGTGACCGGCCGGGCCCCGTACAGCAGGTGGGGCTGGGGTGCAGCCTCTCAGCTCATTCGCAGTCTCTGGCTGACACACAGCAGTCCGTCTAGAGCCTCGTCCCGGCCCCACAGCACTGTTCGGGGCCCCAACTCCTGCCTGTCCGTCCACAAGCAGCGTCTGGGCACTTTGGAAACTGCTGCTGTCTCAGTGTCGCGGCTGCTTTTAGAGATGGGCTCAGGCTGGGAGTCACCTCTTCCTACTCCTTCCTCCTCTCTCCCCTCCCTGCTGGTCGGCCTGGTGGCTCAGCAGGCAGTCTGGAGCTGACTTGGCCCTGGAAAGGGGTCTCCCGCAGTGCGGCCCATCCACAGCGTGATCACCGACCTGGCCGCACCCTGTCCACACTCAGACTGCGGTTCCGACTCACCTGACCTCTTTGGTTGTGGCTGGTTTCGCTCCCAGGTCCCCTGCCTTCCCCTTGTCCCGTCCCCCGAACCTAGTGAGTCCTGGCCAGGGTGGACCGCTGGCCGCGGTGTGGTGAGCGGTGAGGCTGGAAATGAGTCCAAGGGAAACATCCCTCGGCAGACAGGCCCTCACCCAGAGCGGTGCTTCCCCTGGACTGTGGTGACAGCGTCCAGAAGCAAGTCCATTCCTGGTGACCCGATCCCGTGTGACACCCCGCAGGTCCTGGCACACCTGGAGCAGGGCCTGGCTGAGGACGGCAGCGTGGGCACCATCACGCCAGAGAACAGGCAGGGTGAGTGCGGGCCCCACAGGGTCTGCCCGGCCTCCGGGGAGCTCTGGTCCTTTACAGGCTCTTCCCACCTCCCTGTTGGGGGAAGATGCGCCCCCGTGCTCCGCGTGGTGGGTCCTGAAGAGTGAGACTGGGTGTGGCCTGGGTGCAGGAGACCCACCTGTACCACCCAGTCCCAGGGATGGGTGTCAGCTTCCTCGGGGAGGCGGGTACTGCGGCCGGAGGGAGCGCCTGGCGTGAGGAGCTGGGAGGAGGGGGAGGAGGGGGAGGCGGGCGAGGTGGGCCCCACAAGCAGAGCCTTGGCGAGGCCGATGATGACCCCGGGCTCTGTTCTGAGTGCTGGGCAGCGGGACGACCTGCAGGCTGAGACCCTCACTCCCACCCGGGCTGCGAGTTCGTCGGCTTCTGAGCCCAGCGCAGGTGGCACCCACATGACAGGCCCTCACCTCCCGCCCCCTCAGGGCAGCTCATCTGCACAGGAGCCTGGAGCTGCCTGACACCTTGTTCCCACAGCGTCTGTCCTGTTCTGTGTCCCCTCTGTGGTCTGGGCACCTGGGAGGGCGGTCTGGGCCGCTGCCAGGCCCAGATTGCTCTGGCAAGTGCTGGGCTTCCTGCGAAGCTGCACCCCAAGGAGAGAGAGGTGCAGGGCGAGTGAGGCAGCCTGCAGAGGGGGGAGCAATGGGGAGTGCCGGGGCAGGACGCATCGGTCCTCGGGGGCTGCCAGCACCAGCTGGGGTTTGCGCCTTCACGAGAGAAGTCCCTGTGACCACCAGGACTGGGCGCGTCCTGCTCAGTCGCGCCATCGCGGATGTGTTCACAAGGGCCGCCCCCGCTCCGGTCCCTCCCCGGTCACCACACTCCCACCACCGTGCCGGCCTGGTGGGCACCGCAGAGCGTCGCCATGTCTCGGCGGCATCACGGCGAGAGGACATCTGTCAGGCGAAGGGGCAGGGCCAGAGAGGGAACTGTCTGCAGCTCACGGACAGTCCGGTCCACAGCCGCCTTCATTAGAGGGGGTGTCCCCGCCCGAGTCCCGTCAGAAAGGGAATATGAGCAGCCAGTGTATTTCTAATTGCTGACAGCTGGTGCCAGTGATGTCCTTAATTCTGGCGAGGAAGCGGTCATGTTCTTTAGCGTTAGCATTGCAAGAATCAGCAGGGTTTCCAGGCGGTCGTCCTCCTGACGCTGACCGTGCGTCCCGACCGTGGAGGGAGGGTCCCCGTCGAGAGCGGGCAGGTCAGGTGAAGGCAGGCCAGCCCAGTTGTCGGCCTTCAGATATGTCCAGGTGGTGCTAGTCAGCTGGACAGCGCCCTGCTCCCTGCAAGCTCAGGATTCTGAGTTAGGGTCGAGGCGCCCTGTGGGGACTGCGGCTGCTGTCCTGGGCTTGGGGTGTGCAACCCCCTCCCACCCCCCACCTCGGCCTGCCCAGGCCTCGGCTCGTCCATCACCAGAACGGGAGGCTTGACCTCGGCTTCACCGTCAGAGCTGACCTCCCCCTGATCACCAGCAGGCACACAGATGCGGCTGGCTGGGGCTGGGCCTGGGCCAGCCCCACCACCCCACCCCAAGGCTGCTGCTGGGGGGCCGTCCGGCTGGGATCAGTGGCGAGACACCGATGACAGACTGGGGACGGGAGAATGGAGCAGCCCGCGGCCAGGATGCTGCGGTGGAACGGGCGTGGCCTGGAGAAAGTGGGCGGGGGTGGGGACAGCCAGCATTCCCACCGCTCCCCTCACCCCCGACCCCCGTGCAGGCGCACTGTGGGGCGTCACCTTCCAGGTGCTGCCTCAGGTGTGCGGTTTACAGGTGCTGTGACCTTCCCGACAGCACCTCTGTGCTCTTGTCCTGGGAGCCCTGGCAGAGCTCCAAGCAGCAGGCAGGGCGGACTGCTTCCACTTGAGAGGCTGGGAGACAGGCCTGGGGCAGCGGGCCCTCCCCGCTCATGGCCCATCGAAGGGCTAGAGGTTCTCAGGGCACTGACGCTGGCCCCGAGGCTGACCACTGACTGCCCTCCCGCTGCTCCTTTCCCTGGCTGACCCCTTCACAGAGCCCAGAGGGCAGCTGGCCCACGTGAGCGCCTGGGCGGGTGACGGCCGGCCTGGTGCGAGGCTGCGCACTCACGCTGCCCTCTCTTGCAGCCTCCGTGCAGCTGTGGCGGTCCCGCCTGGGCCGGGTGACCTGCTCCATGGCCAACTGCCTGCTGCTGATGAAGGTGGGTGCATCCTGGGAAGGGGTGGGGCTGGGCATGCGGATCTCAGGAACCTTGGGGTCCAGGCCCCGTGCCTGCTGCCCCGGGAAGGGCAGCCACGTGAGAGCTCTCACTGCCAGGTTCAACCGCTCAGACCGGGGTCACGGTGATTACTTTAGAGCTTTGCTCAGACTCCCTGCCCTCCCTGCTCTGTCTGGGGTTTCTCCAGGTTCCGCCCCAGGAAGGTGGCCTTTGCCCTCCCTGTGTTGGAGGGCGTCTCCCCTCAGTCGCAGGCCCTGAGAGGACAGCACCAGTCAGGTGGTGGAGGCTGAGATGCGGTGGCCAGTCCTTTGTCTCTCCAGGCTCTCCTGTCTTCCTCAGGCCGGCCCTCTGCAGCCAGTCCAGCCCTGTCCAGCGGGCTCCGCCCCTTGTGGGGCACCTGCAGCACGCAGCCTGTCACCCCCACCCCCGCCACAGTGGCGGGTGACCTGCACAGAGGCAGTCTGGCTGCCAGCTGCAGGGGCTGAGAGGAAGCTGCTGGGGAATTACGAGCACAGCGGGGCCCCCCCGTGGCCCCCGAGGTCACTTCAAGCTGGGTTTTCCCCCCAGCAGAGCAGGCAGGCAGTCTCCCAGGTGGGGTGGGGGGTGCACCTGCAGGGTTCTGCTTAAACCTGACGCATCAGCCCTGTGACCCAAACACAGCCCCTCCCAACCCGACAGGGACTGCGCTGGGTGCAGGGAGGGCTTGGGTGCAGGGGCCAGCACTGGGCAGTCCCCACGCCACTGGTGTGCATGGCACTGGGGTGTAGTGTGGCCTCGCAGCGCCCCTCAGTCCCTAGGGCGCCCCAGCTCTGCGTCCTTAGCAGCCCCTCAGCACAGTGGGTGGGGCCGGGGACAGGGCTCTGCGTCCTCAATGTCTCGCCCGGCAAGGCCAGCGCCGGGGTCCCTTGGCCTCGGCCCCGCAGACAGGCCACTCTCCCCAGCTGCTCACCCAGCGGGGCTGGCAGACAAGGCTGACGCTCCACTAAACACTCAGGAGGGGAGCCCCCGCCCGCTGGCAGGGCTTTCACGTATTTAAGGCACATTAATAGAAAGTTATGGGATCAGAAAGCTTCTCTTTGCTGTGCTGGCTCAGCACCACCACCACCAGGCGGGCATACAGAGGGCGTTCACCAGCGTTGTCCGGAGAGGGTAGAGAACGCCAGTGCAGAACGTGCTACTCTGTTTCAAAACTGCCTTTACAATGAGTGCCAGTGCATGTGAAGTTCTCGATTAATCTTTCATTTCTGTGGGTTAGAAAAGGGAGAGAACGTTTGGAGTGAAGGCCCCGCCACACGCTTGTGCCTCCAGGTGCCACCTGGGGGGCCTGCCTGGCATCGCAGGCCCACACGGTCCTCACGGGGTGTCCTGTGTGTGGGCTGCTGCGGGCTCTTTACTCAGCCACTTAACTACTTGGAGTGGCATTTGTGTTACAGTGAAGTAAATACTCATTTAACTCTGACAGCAAGCAATCCATTCCCATGCCCCAGCCGTGAGGGTCTGTGTGACCACGCTTGGGCCGGAGCACCACCTCTCACTGCGCCCATCCCCGTCTCTCCTTAGCGCCGGGCCTGCCGGTGTGGCGCTCACTGCCTCCGTGGGCCCCGCCTCCCACATCCCACCCCGCTCAGGCGCCTCTCCTGGCTGCTCATGTTGCTGAAGGACCCTGCAGCCACATAAGCCACACCCCACGAGTCCTCCCTGGCTGCCCGCGGTTGTAAGCCTCCTTTCTCAGCCCCCATATGCAGGCAGCTGCTGAAAGGGCAGGGGGAGGGTGGAGCACAGACGGAGCTTCTCCCCGATGGCTGGCTCTCCTCCAGCTCCAGTAGACACGCTGTGGCCCAAAGAGACAGCCAGCGTGGGGCACCCTCTGCACCAGGTTCCTCAGCAGGGTCCTGAGCTGGCCCCAGGGCTGCCCACAGCCCCTCCTCTGTCTGACCTCTTGCCCGGCGTCCGGCTTTCTCCCCTGGTCCCACACCTGTGCACGTGCCCAGAACCCGTCTCCTAGGAGAGCCGTGTTCTGACGGGATGGGGTCGCGTTCATGGTCAGGACACAGCCCTGGGCACCGGCTCATGAGATGGTCGGCGTGCCTTTGGCCCTGCCCAGACCACAGTAAGGGCGGGCGTGACTTACGGCCGGTGGTTCCCATGTGGCCCCCAGGCAGGAGGAAGTTGCCTCCTCCATGAGGGGTGCTCCTCCACACACACGTGCGTGCACACTCGCTCACACTCATGCTCTCACCAGGACACAGCACAGCGGACGCAGGGATGGGCAGGCAGGACCCTGTCAGCGCAGCTCCTGTGGGCGCCACGCCCCGAGCACCATCACTGTGACGGGCACACTTGGAGGTGCCCGACGGGAGTCTCTGGCCTCACTGTCCTGGGAAAGCGGAGCTTCACTTCTCACCTGTCCGTCTCTGTAACGTCCCGGCTGGCAGACCAGCCACGCTGGCCTGTTTGGATGGGACTGGAACAGGGAACGCAGGGTTTGCGAAGATAAGTCAGGAGAAGCCACCGTGGGCGCCGCGTTCACTGCCGACCACGTGCTGTACCCACTCGGGAAACGCACCCAGCCTGGGGGTGGGGCCGAGACGGCGAGGGCCGTGCCCGTGTCACGGCTGAGACCCCTTCTCGACACCCTCGCCTCACCTGAAAGGCGACAGCACCAGCCCCTCACCTGCGCCCAGGAGTGGTGCCTTCCTTGCTTGACGTGGGGCAGGCCAGCCTCTGCCCCACTGAGGGGCAGGACGCGGGTCTCTGTGCGGGCAGGCGGGCAAGGCAGGTGCTCCCCGAGGACGCCGGTGGCTCTCACTGGGTCTGTGGCTCACTGCCGGCTCCCATGTTGGGGTCTTCTCTTCCCAGGGAGCCTGCGGGGATCTGGGCAGAGTGATCTCATCTCTGACGTCTCTGGGCTTCTCTCCCCAGGACTACGTGCTGGCCGTGGACGCGTACCGCTCGGTCATCCAGTTCCACCCCGAGCAGGAGCCGCAGCTGCTCAGCGGCATCGGCCGCATCTTCCTTCAGGTGGGCGCTGCCCCGTGCGGGCACCATGGGGGAGGCAGTGGCTCCGGGGCAGCGAAGGTGAGGGGACCAGACACTGGAGCAGCAGTTGGTGGAACTGAGAAGCGTAGCTTGTGTGACTGGTTGCTGAGTGTGTCCGGGCCGGGTGGACTGGGAGGGAGGGTCATTGTCCCCGTGCTGCGGAGCTGCTGGGGGAGGAGCCTGCCCAGACTCTACTGGAAAGGGGAAGGTCAGTGTCTGCCACAGCCGCACTCACAGCACTGTCCACGGAGGATGGGCCCACTGGTCGGGGCCGCAGGGCTGTGTCCGAGGTCTCTGCACTCAGAACAGCAGGGGGCTGGGTCTCTGGGTCTGCGCGGACGCTCCAGCGCGCTTCCCAAAGCCCCGGGTCCCGTCTCCATTGTCTTCACCGAGCTCGTGGGGGGCTGCCCCTCGCTCTGCACTCTGCCGCGGGGCTCAGGCGGGGGGTCCGCAGCCATCTGTGCCCTGACGATGTGGACAGTCCGTCCAAGGGTGCGGGCACTGAGCCCGTGGCCCTCCACCCCGTGCTGCTGGGGGTGTCCTGCCAGGAGGTGTCCCTGCTGCAGCCTCCGGGCCAAGTGGTGGCTCAGCTGGAAAAGGCCACCCAGGCCCCGGCAGAGCTTGGTGACGCCGCCTCTTCCCCGTGACTTCGGGGTACCTGCTGCCCAGTGGTGTCTCCCTTGCACAGGTGTGATGCGTTGTGTTTCGCTTACCTTTTCTTGATTAGTTCGTCCACTTTCGTTTTCTTTAAATGATTAGTGTGGTTGATTTGTTTACTTACTAGACACTCTGCAGTACTTTTAATTGCCTTTTTATACTGCATTTAAAAAAATAGACTGCTTCATTTTTTTTTTTTTAAGATTTTTATTTATTTATTTATTTTTAGAGAGAGGAGAAGGGAGGGAGACAGAGAAGGAGAGAAACAGCAATGTATGGTTGCCTCTCACATGGCCCTCACAGGGGACCTGGCCTGCAACCCAGGCATGTGCCCTGACCGGGAATCGAACCAGGACCGTCTGGTTCCCAGCCCGCGCTCAATCCACTGAGCTACACCAGCCAGGGCAGACTGCTTCATTTTTTAAGCTGCCTCTACCTTAGAAAACCTGTCCGATTTTAAATCCATAATGTTTTAGTGACGATGGTGTGAACTTATTTTCGAATCACCAGAAAAACCAGTAGGTGGCAGAGAACATTCCAAGGTCTCTGTTCTTTCACTAGAACAGTTCCAGCGCCAGACCTGGCTCAGCTCCACGAGGCCGTGTGAGGCGTGCAGGGGGCTGTGGCTCAGAGCCCGGCTGTCATGTGGGAGCCGCGTGGCCCTGGACTGGTGCCTGCCCTCAGCCTCGTGGTCCGTCCCCCCCGGGGCTGGCCTCGGCTCACGTGACAGGCTCTGCCAGCGCCCGGCCATGGCCGTCATCACCTCAGTGTGTCAGCCACGCTCACCGTGCCCCTGGGAGAGGGCTGAGTGCCCGTAGGCAGGGAATGCGGGTCCCGGGGCCGAGGGCACAGCATCCCGCCTGGGCCAAGTGGAGAGGCCACAGACAGGACAGGGGGCCCTGCTTTCTCCGGGAGTGTGTCTTGCGTCTGTTCTCTGTTTCCCTGCCTTGTGGGCGTGTGTGGTGGGTTCCGTGCACAGTTGGGCCCTGTCCGAGACTTGTCCTCGCAAGCTGTGAAGTCGGCTGCCAGTTTCCTGGTGCTGGCGGAGGGCGTGAGGTCCGGGTCCCTCACCACACTCGCAGTGTCGAGCCCACTGTGCCTGGGCAGTGCCAGGGCTGGCAGGCGGTGCTGCGGCGGGTCCTGGTCTCTGGACTCGGGCACACGGCTCACCTGTGGCCCCAGGGACCAGCTCCCTTCAGGGGTGGAGGGTGGGCCAGCACTCTGGGCCCCCCAGCAGGGGCTGCAGGATCCCTGGGGCCTGGCGGGTGAGGGGCAGAGACCCGGTGGGCACCCCCCGGCCCGCTGCTCCCTCCCAGACTGCAGCCAGCACAGATCCTTGTCTTATTCGAATGGGATTCTGTGGACAGAGGACGGTGTTCTGTGGGGTCCTTGCTCAGAGTCCTGTTTCTGTACACCAGTCTGGGGACGCAGCGGCTCACACCTCCCTCCTCCGAGTCAGTTCTTGCCCCATGTGTCCCTAGAGCACCAGGACACAGACTTCCCTCTGCTTCTGAGGCAGGGGCCTGCCCCCACACCCCACAGGATGCCGGCCCTGGCTCTCCGTGGTGGTGGCATGGGGAGGTGTCGGCCGTCCGAAGCCCCAGCGGACCTGGGTTCACTGGTTGAGGCAGCGACGGGGTTTCTGGTGTGTTTGATGAGAGTGGGTGTGGGTTGTCTTTCCTCTTTTCCCGTGGAATTCTGTATCATTGGGTCAAAACGTGACCCAGGAATTTTCACACTTCGCTGTCTCTGTCATCTTCCTGGTCACAACCAGCCAAAGGAAATTGATTCGAGGCCTGCCATGTCACAGCGGGTGGAAGTGGTACGCTTTTCCGTTCCAGCCGTTCATTTTGTCCTGTGCAGTGCCTGCCACTGCGCCAGGCCTCTTTGGAGAGGCTGCAGGCCCAAAACGCATGGCTGTGCGTGTTCCATGTCTGACCCGCGTCCTGCTGCGTTCTAAGTGGCGCTGCAGTTTTTACGAAGTTGGAGTAAATGGTCGCAATGTCTGTCCTGCCTGACGTGTGAATGTCTTCCTAATGCGGTATCTGGGGACTGTATTCAAGGGCGCAGATCTGTCACCTGAGCTGACTAAGCAATCTCGTCAAGGCAGATTGGAGACATGAAAACGGCAGAAAGGTACTTCCAGGATGTGGAGAAGGCGACCCAGAAGCAGGACGGACTGCAGGGGAAGACCGTGGTGCTGATGAACAGGTGCGTGTCCCAGCGCCGAGATGCCGGGCCCAGACCCGGGCAGGGCGGGCGGCGGCCTGGACCACAGTGACGTCCTGCTGGCCACACACGCGCTCGGAGACCTTTTCCCGGTTGTCCAGAGGACTCGCGGTGCCCGTGCCCAGCACCGGCTCAGAGTGGCTCTCTGAGCGCCGCCGCGTCCGCAGCCCCTCTGCTCCGTTCCACACTCCGTGGGGGCGAGGCACAGGACACGTTTCCTGAGACACAGCCATGCCCGGGGACGCTCGCTCAGGAGCAGAAAGGGAGGCTGAGGCAGGGCCTGTGGTCTGGCAGGAAAGAGTTGTTGGTGCCGTCCTGGTGTCTTGAGTTGTTAAAGGCGAAACCACTGCCGTTTCTACCCACAGTGCCTGCTGCGGTCCAGGCGGCGGCCCGTCGCTGTCTGTGTGGCGGGCACGGGCCCCGCCTGCTTGGGGTGACATGGGGGAGCTGCCTGTCGACTCAGCAGCATCCTGACCTCAGCTAATAGACACTGCACTTGTCGCTTGTGTTCCAGAGCTTTCCTTCACCTCGGCCAGAATAACTTTGCAGAAGCCCACAGATTCTTCACAGAAATTTTAAGGATTGACCCCACAAATGCCGTGGTAAGGCGCTCCCGCAGCGGTAGGTCTCCCGCAGCGGCCCTGTCCTGCCCACGGGCCCCGGGTGGTGGCCAGAGGTGGGGGGAGGTCTCCCCCTCGTACGCCCAGCAGGCCCACAGCACTGTGGGGCCGTGGCCCAGGCCTGACGGGCGCCCCTGCCCGCCAGGCCAACAACAACGCGGCAGTGTGCCTGCTCTACCTGGGCCGACTCAAGGACTCGCTGCGGCAGCTGGAGGCCATGGTGCAGCGGGACCCCGGGCGCTGCCTGCACGAGAGTGTGCTCTTCAACCTGAGCACCATGTATGAGCTGGAGTCATCCCGCAGCACGCAGAAGAAGCAGGCCCTGCTCGAGGCCGTGGCCGGTAGAGAGGGCGACAGCTTCAACACGCAGTGCCTCAAGCTGGCCTAGGCCGCGTGTTCCGGAAGCCCCGGGCCTCTGGGAACCGCGTGTTGGAGCCGCAGCCGCTGGGCACGCTGTTGGACGCCAGCCGGTCCGCCCGCAGCTTGGCCCCGTCTGTGAATGTGGGGCCAGCGTGCCGTGCGGACGGCGGCCAGACAGGAGCCTCTTGGGACACGTTGGGTCCCTGCGGTCTGTCCCCGGGAGTGGCCTGCGTACTCCGTGAGTCCCAAATACCCCTGAGAAAAGCTGAGAGCGTGACCTACGCCATTCTCGCTCTGCGCCTACGCATCCAGGGCGCCTGGAAGTAGGCAGAGACGCCAAGCCAGACGCATGGCACCTCTCCCTCCCCGCCCCCCCCCACTCCCAGGCCGAGCTTGTCTGTTGCACTCCTGACGCCTGTTCAGCCCGTGCTGAACCCCTAGGGCGAGCCCGGTGACGGGACGGACTCTGGGTTCTGTACATCCCGGGGCGGCAGGGGTGTGCAGGGGTGTCTGTCAGCCGAGAATCTGGTAGCCGGAGGGGCTTTTGCTTCCCCACCCAGACGTCATTCCTGCTTTTGGCGAGCCCTCGGTCCCTGAACACCTCTTCTTCCCAGAGAAGTCCCAGCCAGGATGCTCCCGGTGGCTGGGTTTCCCAGACCTTTGGGGATGGCACTCGCTGTACAGACTGGGACGCAAACGTGCGTACAGCCGAGCGCGGCTGTGTTCCTGTCCATCAGTGATAAAGCAGACCTCAGCGCGGTGGTTGAGACAGGGTAGTTACGCACCGAAACAGGAGGAAAGGATGACATGGCGAGAGGGCTGCCGGAGGTTTTAGTCTTTCTCTTCGAGCAGAGAGAACTAGTCCTGGCCTGAGTGGCTCCGTGGGCTGGGCGTCGTCCCACAGAGCTCAAGGTCGCAGGCCCCTGGTGCGGCACAGGCCCGGGCTGTGGGTTTGGTCCCCGGGCGGGGGGTGTACAAAAGGAGGGCAGTTGGTGTTTCTCTCTCACGTGGATGTTTTTCTCCCTCCCTCCCTAAGATCAGAAATAAAAAGAGAAATATAAAATCCTTTGTTTCGAAAGCCCCCAAATCTGACATCACTTGAATCCCTTCATTGCAAGGGCTTCCTTCAGACCTGGCTTTGGCCAGTGAGAGGAGACTCGGCCTGCAGCTGGAGCCTGGCCAGAGGCCACAGAGCCGTCCCATCCCCAGGGGCCCGCATTCGGGTCAGCGGTTGAGGATGCTCCCGGGTCAGTTGTACAGAAAAGCAGGTGACGCCAGATGGGCTCCCGCTGGACAAAGACAGGCTCCCTGGAGCAGGGCCTGGCACCCCTGGGTGGGGACCTGCCTCCAGGTGCGCCTGCCTTTGCCCCGAGCCTCCTGGCAGGAGCTCCTTCACGTCGGGGCTCTGTTACTCACAATGAACGGCCCCAGCGGAGATGAGAGAAGAAACCACGTCCCGAGCTTTGTATGCAGAGACTTGGGATGCTGGGAAGAAGGCCAAGAGGCAGGAGCCCATGGCCACGCACCTGCCCGTGTGCTCCTGGGACAGCAAGGACCTTCCCGCCCACTTGAGGGCTGCTGTCCTCAGGCCAGCCCCGCGGGGGACCCGTGGGAGAGCGCGCGCCCGAGGGGGCCTGCAGCCTGGGAACAGGACACTCCCCAGGTCCCACCCACCAGTCCCTGCTCCGGAGCACTCTGCCAGCAGGCCTGGTTCCACTTGCTCCACTTCTCACCTTAGGCCCCAGGTGGTGTCTCTGGGCGCAGGAGCCGCTGCTGTGAAGGGTGTTCCTTGAGCTGCCCGCTGTCGGTGCTGTCCGACAGAGCCGCCCGGCAGTGCGCGACTCGGGCCAACGATTTATAGCAAGTGTGTCGTCGCCTGCGGTTTCCAGTCAGGGCACGGGGTGGTCAGCAGGGCGCCGCTGGGCCCTCGGGAGGGGGTCCCGGGCTGCGGGGCCCAGCGCCTTCTGACCTGGTGAGAGCTGCCACCTCACCTGGGAGAAACCAGTTCCCGAGTCCAGCCC
This sequence comes from Micronycteris hirsuta, assembly GCA_004026765.1. NCBI lineage: Eukaryota > Metazoa > Chordata > Mammalia > Chiroptera > Phyllostomidae > Micronycteris > Micronycteris hirsuta. The sequence goes on from PVJI01014672.1 coordinate 36,760, forward strand.
ACACTCAAGGGGAGAACTGGGAATATCATCCAAGAATTTACAGACATTTTTAAATCACCACACTTAATTTTTTAAAAACATTCCTTCACATTTCATTGGATTTGGGGCAACAGGGAACAGACGGAGCACTCTGCCCCCTGCACACGTGCAAACCCTAAAATTCCGCGTTCCCCGAGATTCCCAAGGCATGACCTTCTGCACAATAGGCGCTGCTCCCAAGACCAGCATGGAGGCTTGAAAGATAGATTTGACGTTAAGACTTTTTATTCCAGTTTCAAAAATACATAAAACAATCTGCCCTTCAAAACATGATGTTGATTTTACTTTTTTAAAATGATTAGAACAAATTAGGCATAATTGCATCTCAGAATTGAATAAAAAATTAATGTGCCATTTTCTCGTTAAAATTCAAAAGCTTGATAGTAACAAGGTATATCAGGGAGTTTAACCTAGAAATCTCACACTAAAAGTAGCACATAAAATATAAATTATGATGGATGTGATCACAGAATCTACGTGGGGTGATTTGAACGAGCCACGTGCACCTGCATTTAAGGTGACTCTAAGGCACAGGATTAAGGCAGCTAATTAAACAAGAAAGTGGTCTGAGCAGCTGCAGTGTGAGGCCCCGCCCCGCCCTGCTGACACGTGCTTTGCTGGCTGGTCCTGGCATCTGCTCCCACTGCTCACAGGCAGGCGTAGTTTTGACTGCAAATCTGCTGAAAGCCACGGAATCGGGTCCCGACGGGCAGCTAGGCGGTGACACGTGGGGACGTGGAACTCATGGGGATTCTTGTGGAACCATGTGTGGCGCCGGCTGACAGGGTTGCAGAAAAGGAAGGGGGCTGTCCATGTTCCCGTGGCTTTGACGTAAAAGTTTTACGGCTCCTTGCACTAAAACATATTCTGATCAAATAATCTTGGAAAGAGAAGCTCTCCCAGCCTCCAACCCACATCACGGAAGTGAGGAGGACACGACAGACTGACTGCCGTTATCCTGTGCAGGACCCGGCGCCAGGGGTGTGGGCCGCTACGCCGTCTGCGCCAGGAACGCCACGTACTGCTCCCGAGCCGTGAAGTGGTCAGCCGGCCGGTTGTACGCTGTCCACACCGGGTCTCCCACAAACAGCCGCATGGCCTTCACGTAGTTCTAGAAAACACAGAAGCACGCCCAGCACTGTGTTACACCACTATGGAGACAGTGGTCCTTGCTGTGTTTAATTCTCATGTCTCCACGCACCGGTCACATTCTGTCCTCCAGGCATCTGTGCACGGAGGGACCTCAAGTCACACCCAGCCCCCACCTGCTCGTCCAGCGTGAAGCGGTGATAGATCCCCGCAGGGAGGGTGATCATGTCTCCCTTCTCCATGGCGATCCGGATCCAGCGGTCTTCCTCATCCCTCACATCGAAGTACCCGCTGCCATCCAAGATGTAGCGGATCTCGTCGTCCAGGTGCAGGTGCTCCTCGTAGAACATTTTGATCTAGAGCAGGGGGCGGGCTCTGAGTCTGGTGCAGGCCCGGCTGCGGACGCGCGCCTCAGCCTCACACCCCGGACCCGAGGCCGGTAGAGACTCTCCCCGTAAAAACCAGAGGTAGCGTAAGAGGGGCGGGCAGGAGCTAGAACAGCTTATGAAACCTATCAACTGACGAATGGGAAAAGAATTAACACCAACATGGCACCTAGCAGGTGCCGGACAAAGTTCTAAACACCCGTAAGGCCTCCCTGGGGTGCCGGCTGTTGTCCCCACTGGACGATGAGGAAATGGGGTGCAGAACGGCCAGGTCGCTGCCCCGCCTTACACAACTCACACGTGCAGAGCAAGACTCCCAGACACACCCTGGCTCCCCCTCGCCACCTGGCACCAATCACACGCACAGTCACATGATCACACTGGCCGGTCAGAAGCCCCATGAAATCCTGAGGAAGGCAGTCACGTCTTAATGAACACAGAATTTCCACTTGTTCAGCTCTACGTGTGTGTCTTTCCCCTGACATAGTGAAGTTATGCAAACGTGCATTGCTCTGACATAAAACCAATGGACACACTAAGGAAACCTGTGTATCAGAAGCGACTGCAACGACTCCCCTTTCCCAGTGACTCAGAGCGTGTCACCTTCTGCTCGTAATCCGGCAGCTTCTCTTTGCAGATGGTTATGATGTCCATCCATGAGTAGTTTCTCTCTCTCCGGATCTTTTCTAATTCTGGGTCATCCTCGTATCTGTCAGCATCCAGCTAGAAGAGTTCAAACAGCAGAAAGGAGGTCACGCTAATGCAACGAGATGCGCGGTCCTTCTCTCCCAGGATTTCCCGCTCACTCCTCGCCCGGGCTCTGTCACTCCTAACTAACCTTCCTTCCCGCCTCCCCCGGTTTTTGAAGGGCTTTCCCATTCTCCCTAGCAGCTAAAAATAATGCAGCTGTGTTTAAGTCCCGCCTCCTGGCTCCCCAAGTCCTTCCTGGGGCTCCTCTTCACACTGGCGTCCCCCTCCCACCCCACTACAGGCTCCTGGCCTCCGGCCTGTGCACGGCCATGCCTCCCTCCCAGGTGGCCCCTCTGCCAGCCTCCACCCTGCAGTCCCTCGGTTTTCCCGGAGTCAACACATCTGCATCCTCAGAGCCTACAGGTGAAGCCCAAGTTCATCAGGCTGGGTCAGGGCCTTCTCTCGTGTGGTCCCAGGTGCCCTTTCTTCTGAACTCTGTCCCTACTCCCTACTGTTGTTTTTTCTTCAATCTACACTGTAAACCAAACAGGAGAATTCGCTACTCCTCAAACATTCTTGATGCTTCACCTCCCCACACCCTTGCTCCTGACCGCTTCAGACACCTAAGACTCTATCACCTGTTCCTTTACCACAGCGCCCGCCCTTCCCCGTATCAATGTCACCTGTACAAAGCCCCTCCCCCAGGGAGCAAGCCGGCCAGAATCCACCTGAACTGATGAAAACTACTGGCAGTGAATTTAGCACGTTTTGCTGTGAATTACTATAAAATGCACACGGTATCATGAGTACTGAACAACAGATTCCAGAATATCTCAAACTACTGGTCGCGAACACATTAACCTCTGCAAAGATCACTTGTAAAGTTAGCAGATCTGCCACAGCGATGCACACTACCGCTTGGCTCTAAGACAATCTAACGTGAAAGTGTGTGTGTGTATGTGAGACACAGCTTTCTGCTGCTCCCCCGGCCACTCGGAGCAGGTGTGCGCATTGCGCTCCTCTGTTCCCCCGACGGAGTCCACTGTGAGACCACTGCGAACGTCAGTCGCCCCGTGGCCTCTGCCCTGGTCACGGGGAGCGAGAAGGCGGGGCCTGGGTTTGGCCCGCGAGGAACTCGAGGGCACCTCCAAGGCTCATCTCAGGCCCTTTGCGGTCCCCTGAAGGGAGACGGTACCTCCCAGGCACCGGGACGCCGCCGCGGGCGGCCGGGGCCCTTCTGAACATCCGGACTGTGGGTGTCTTCACTTTATTCTCAAACAAAACTTGTCTTCCTGCGTAACGGACATTACAAGCCTTCATTGCTCAGAAGTGTTCCATCTCAGCCCAGGAAGAGAGAAACACCGAAGAGATACATTAACACACGCACAGCAGACACAGACCGAATCCCATGCGGGCCCCGCCCGGATCTGCGCCGGGACCTGCGCCGAGAGCGCGGACCTCGCAGCAGCGGGGCCGCCGCGGCCCGCACCCCCCCCCGCCGCCGGACCCCAACTCAGCCTGCCTGGGGCTGTCCGGGCCTGGGAAAGACTGGGCGGGGGCGCCCCCAGGGCCCGCCAGCTGCTACTGAGCATGCGCAATGAGCCCCAGAGGCCGCCCACCCGGCCGGCCGCTGAGCGTGCGCAGTGCTCCCTGGCCGCCGACCACCCATCCCTGTTGCTGAGCATGCGCAGTGCTCCCCGGCCTTGTCGCGGCCGCCATTCGGTGGAGCAGTTGCGGGGCAGGGGGGCGCGCCGGACAGTGCGCGGGATCGTGGAGACCTAAAGGGCCACCTCGCCCGGCAGCCTCGGGCGCTCGCATACCTTCCAGTAGAGGACCCCGAGCCGGCGGAGCTGCTCCAGGCCGACGGGGCGGGGAGGCTCGGCGCGGTGGGGCAGGCGGGGGTCGTCGGCGGAGTCGTCCATGTACCAGGCTTGCACCATAGCGACAGTCGCGGCGGGCCGGCGGGCGACACTAAGCTTCACCCTGGCGAGAGCCTGGGCGGGCAGGTCCTACGTACTCGGGACGTCTGCGGCGCGGTGGGGCGGGGCCGGCGGGGGCTGAGCCTGCGCTGAGTCGGGGGACGGCGCCTGGCACTTGGCGATGAGGGCGCTCAGGGAGTAAGCACGGGCTGGAGCTGAGCGCGCACTTCTGCAGTCCGCGTGCACTGAGCTCGGACAACTGGTAGTTGACCGCCAGGACTGCGGAGACTGAAATAGGTGGTTTTGCTAAAGCCACGCGGCCAAGTGACCCCTGGGAACCCGGGTATCCCTCCCTGGCCGCTCCAACGGTTTCTGCAATACTACCCTGTAATTTTTTTTTTAAGATTTTATTTATTTATTTTCAGAGAGAGGAGAAGAGAGAGAGAAAGAGCAATGTATGGTTGCCTCTCACATGGCCCTCACTGGGGACCTGGCCCGCAACCCAGGCATGTGCCCCAACTGGGACTCGAACCGGGACCCTCTGGTTCCCAGCCCGCGCTCAATCCACTGAGCCACACCAGCTGGGCCTACCCTGTAATTTTAAGTACAGCGCGTCCTAGAATAAACACAGACAAAACACCCTGGCGGGTAGTTCAGTGAGTAAGCGTCCTCCCCATACTCCAAAGTTTCCCTCCCTAGTCGGGGCAGCACAAGAATCAACCAATGGCTCCTCATTGCATCACTGAAGATGCGTCGTAAATGAATGCATCAGTCAGTGCAGCAACAAACTGACAGAAAAAGGGGCCACTTACTAGCCCTGACAAGCTCAGGGGAGGCCTGGACGGGTCTCACACACTCAGAGACCTACAGAACCACATAGAATGGCCTGAAAGGAAAACTCTAACAAAGGCTGGGCATGGTGGGTAGTCACGTGCCAGGGCGCTGTTTTCCCCTAACAAAAGTCGGTCTTCACTGAGCTTGTCCTCTCTTTGCTTCTAAGGTAACACACCTGTGGAATACCAAAATAATCTCCTTTTCTATCCCCTCAAAGCACAACCGCCACGCCAGAGCCAGGACCACAAATCCCCTCGTCATTGTCACTGTCATCGTGTTAATTGTTGACTTTACCTGTCCTTCCCCAACCTGTGTAAAAGAGGCGTGTGTCTGTCATTTTACTTTTTATCCCATCCCACAGGTTTCCCTGCTTTGCTTTCTCTCACCTCCTTAATCAGCTATCACCAGTGGATGTCACGTAACCCCTCACGTGTTCCCCTTTGATTCTGATGAATAAAATTGCCATTTTCTGGAGCATTTTCTCAGCCCCTTGAGATTTTGCTTCCCGGCAGTTTTCAGTTTGGCTCAACTAAACTCACAAAATTTTCACAGGTTTGGACATTTCTTATGTTGACAAATTGATGGGGTTCTCTCCCCTCCCTGCTCTAAAATCTACTTTAAAAAACCAAAAATTCCCCTCCCCAATCCTCATATTTCTTACCAATTTAGCTGATAAGAAAAGTAAATCCAGCTGCTCAATCTGCCTAGCTTTATCTTTTCAAAGCGATCAACCAAAAAAGATCAGGTTGTCCCAACCATTCCTGGCAGGGGATTAAGTAACGGAACACTGATAGGATTGAAGCCAGGCTGCTTTAAGGCAGCCCATTTCCAAAGTGCACAGGTACAATCGGCTCTAGAGCTTTCAGAAACCCTGCACAGAAAGCACACATGTATTTCACTTGCTTCTGTGCACCCTCTCCTTAGAAAGCCTTCTCTCCTGCTCTGGGCCAATCATGCTCCTCCCCCAGGGCTCCACCTTTGGTGTTCCCGCTGTCCACCTCCTCACTCTCGCAGCCACCAGGCCACCCCCCACCTGAGAAAGCTCGCTCTCAGCACTCCCGCTACACCGCGCCCAGGACACCCAAGGTCAGGGTTGCCAGGCACAGTCACTGCTTCGGGGCTCACCAGCAAGCTTCTCACTCAAGGGAAAGGAGCTTTTCTGTAGTGTCCAGGTATCCAGGCCCATGGAAGGGTCCAGGTGGCCAGCTGGAGCCACGCACCTCCCTGTGGGTCTCTGAGAGCCGGAGGACCTCGGTGGCACGGGGAGAGCAGATACTGTGCCCTGTGTTCTGACAGTGTCTAACAAATGGAGAATAGGATCAGCCAGACCCTCTCTACTCAGCGTGGGGGCTCTGCCTCCTGAGCACCAACCCCACCTGGAGGCCAGGGCGGACCCCTCCAAGGGAGCCTGGTCTGCAGACTTGCATCAGGACGACGAGAGCTCCTGTCTGCTGACTGGGACAGCCTGGGGCACCTCCTGAAAATGCAGAAGTTTAGGGAGAAAAGGCCTGACCACCAGGAAGCCTTGGTGGGAGTGAGCAGCTCCACTGGAGGGCCTGGGTGACAAGTGCCATTTCTGGGGCGTCTCACAAGAAAAAGCCACCCAGAGAGCTGGCTGTGGGACATGGGGTCCCGCTGCAAATAAATGCCA
>PVJI01014673.1:0-31159 GCA_004026765.1 Micronycteris hirsuta
TTAGTTCCTTTTTTAGATTTAATTGTTGATAGATGTATATTTATTGCCATTTTAACATTCATAGCATTGATCTTCTTTTTCTTAAAAAGTCCCTTTAACATTTCATATAATAATGGTTTGTGATGATGAACTCATTTAGATTTTTCTTGTTTGGAAAGCTCTTTATCTGCCCTTTGATTCTAAATGATAGCTTTGCTGGGTAGAGCAATCTTGGATGTAGGTTCAGGCTTTTCATGACTTTGAATATTTCTTGTCAATCCCTTCTAGCCTACAGTTTCTTTTAGAGAAATCAGCTGACAGTCTTATGGGAACTCCCCTATAGATAACTTAACTTTTAGCATTTTAATTATGATGTGTCCTGTGATGTGTTATAATTAAAACTTAACTTTTAGCATTTTAATTATGATGTGTCCTGGGGTGAGCCTCTTTGTATCCATCTTGTTTGGGACTCTCTGTGCTTCCTGGACTTGCATGTCTATTTTCCTCACCAAATTAGGGAAATTTTCTTTCATTATTTTTTCAAATAAATTTCCAATTTCTTGCTATGTCTCTTTTCCTTCCGGCACCCCTATGATGTGAATGTTGGAATGCTGGAAGTTGTCCCAGAAGCTGCTTACATTATCCACATTCATTTGGATTCTTTCTTCTTCTTGTTGTTCTGATCGGTTGTTTTTTTCTTCCTTATGTTCCAAATCATTGATTTAGTTCTCAGCTTCACCAACTCTACTGTTGTTTTCCTGTAAATTGTTCTTTATTTGAATTAGTGACTCCTTCATTTCTGACCAGTTCTTTTTTATACTGTGGAGGTCCTCAGTAAATTCCTTGAGCATCCCTATATGGCCCAAATGAAACAACAGATCAAAACTCCAGAAAAAGGACTAAACAAAAGGGAGATAAGCGATCCATCAGACGCAGAATTCAAAAGGTGACTTTTAGACCTCATCTAAGATTAAAAGTTGGTTGTCAGAAGACCAAACCAAGTGATTAGAGGGTTGGAACCTTTAGTGTTGTTCCCTTTGTCTCTGGAGAGGGAAAAGGAGCTGGAGGTTGAGATCAATTACCAATAGCCAATGATATAATAAATCATGTGTATGTAATGAAACCTCCATAAAAACCCCAAAAGATGAGTTTTGAACAGCTTTTGTGTTGGACACATGGATATTCAGGGAGAGTGATGTTCCTGGAGAGCTCTGTGCCACTTTGCCCTATCTTACCCAATGAACCTCTTCCCTTTAGATATTTCTGCATTATAACCTTTCATAATAAACCATAAGCTAATTAGAAAAAATGTTTCTCTAAGTTCTATGAGTTGCTCTAGCAAATTGAAGCCAAGATGAGAGTCATTGGAACATCCAAACTGTAACTGTCCAATCTGTAACTTGTCTGTCAGAAACACAGGTAATGATAACCTGGGTTGGGATTGGCATCTAAATTTGGGGTTAAGGGCAGTCTTGTAGCACTGAACCCTTAACTTGTGGGATCTGAAGCTGTCTCCGAACGTTTGGTATTAGAATTGACTTGAATTGCAGGACACCCAGCTGGTGCCAGAGAATTGTTTACTGGCAAGGAACAACACTCCAGCCCCCGCCCCACCCCAATACACACACATACATTGGAATTGGAGTACAGCAAACTTTAACATCCTTGACTGTTTATCTGATGTCCTAATTAATTTTCTTAAGTTAATTCATCATTTACATTCTTTAGTGTAAAAACCAGTGGTAAATTCATTTGGATTCATAAACTATGTGTGTGGCAGAAGAGATTTGAACTTATTTGTACCATTCCCTCTTCTAAGCCAACCATCCAAAATATACAATAAAATGATAGTTGTCACAGATAATTTTATGAATTAGGGTGAGGCACAATTTTCTTCATTTTGATTTTAGAAGATTTAGCTGAAAGCCCAACTGAGCTCCTTACTTGCAAACAAGCTATTTCTGAAAGTTCACCTCCAAGCAAACTAATCGGCCAGATAAGTTATATCTTTATTTTGGCCAGAGAAAATAATATATATATATATATATATTATATTACACATACACACATTATATAATATATTATATATCATATAATTACACATTATTATATGTAATTATATATTATATATATCACACATACACTTATCCCCACATCATGAAATTTGTCTAGACAGTAAGATTTCAATAATGCAGTGTGAAACCTACGATTGCCTGTACAGAAATTATGACTCATTCATCTCATTTATACCTCGCTTCTCCGGATGCTTTCTGTTGCAGCACAGTGTAAAGGAAACTTAAGTGCCTTCAGTAAACTGCTCTTTTACAGTGTGTGATTTTACTTTAAAATGGTAATGACTGATGGTCATCCTATCTCTGTGGAGGAATTTTGTGTCTGCAGTCTGTAAAACCAAATTTTGAAAGGACATATTCCAAATGTTAGGAGTTTGTATCCCTAGTGATTAGGACTACAAAACATTTTCATTTTTTAATTTGTATTTGATTTATTCTAATTTGTTTTTTAATGAGCCTTTTTGTAATCATAGGAAACCATAAAAATGTTTGTTTTTAAAAACTAAGTTCTACTGAACATAAAATATAGCAATGTGTTCCTAATGTGTTTGAAATAATCATGGCAAAATAGTGATTTACTACTAAACTATCAAGAAATTATTTGTATTTGATTTTTGCATAAGTTTCTAATTGTTATCATACCACTTGAGACCTATTCATATTTGTTAATATTCTTTTGCAACTATATGACACTTCAATAGAAGTTAATGACTTAATAATACTATATATGTAATACTTTCAACATATTAAAGTATATTACTCTTATAAAAAATCTATATTATGTGAGTTGGAAGATTTGAAGAAAGAAACTTAATTTTCTCACTTTTTAATGGCTAAAAAGGGAGACTTTTATTCTTTTATAATATACCCATAAGGCCAATTTCTATGACAGTTTTATTGTACTTTCCCAGAGATGAAGATATTTCACATTAATCTATATTCTAAGACATTGCAGGTGACTCAAATGCTAAAGAATCATTCAGTTTAACTATGAGGCTGAAAGTTCAGTTGTTCCAGAAGGCTTTGTAGTTTAAATAGGAAAATTAATTCATAAATATTTTTATATGTATAGTAGCACCTCTTAAAGCTTATACAATAGGTCATGCAACAAAAACTATGAATGTTTAAAAAATATGATCTAGTATTTATGACACTAGGGACATGTAAATGGAGACAAACTTCATCTTTTTATTGTTAGAGATCTGTTGTTTTTTAATAACTTGTAGATTTTGTCTTTTTATCTTATAACTGCTCTAACAAAAGGATTGTGCCATCAATTTTAATATATTCATTATTCATGTAAAATACAGCAGGTTCAATATACAGAGTAGAAACTACCTAGGGCATTTTGATATTGCTCATATTCTTTTATATTACATATGCATATTAAGATTTATGTTTTGTTTGTGATCCTTATCTAAAACATTGTGTATTATATATAACTGTTATAAAAAGGTGTTCAGTAAAGATAATTGAGATAAAAAGCGAATCTATTCCTTGTAAAAATTAATACAGTCAGTACAATCCCTAAAGAAACAAATGTACTGATTTTTTAAAAATAAACTATATCATACTATAAGCTTTCTTGTTAAGGTATAAAAGGATATTGTAATAAGCTACAAAATGAACCATGACATTTTTAAACTGGAAGGGCAATTTTAGGTGTTGTTACTTCTTTTCCTCCATTTTATAGCCTAAAATAATGGAAGCTCATAAAAGATTAAACCACTTGACTAAATTCACACAAATTATAGAGAGCTAATCAGATGCTAGATGGTATGCTTAAATTATGTTTCTATAAACTTTATTTTATTTAAACATTTATTCCTTAATGTTTATTTCTTCCTATTATCTGTTTGAGGGACTCAGAATTTGTCAGTTATCGCTCTTAATTACATTAAAAATAATGACATTTACTCATTCACTTTGCAAAGATTTCTTGAATACTGGTTACTTAGGTGCCAGGTATTCAGTAGGGCTAAAAGCACATCAGAGAAAATAGCAGTCACGTTCCTGCTCTCACAAGGTAAGTAATAAAATGGCCAACAAACAAAATTAATTTCCATATTATAAATGTTACAAAGAAAATAAAACATGGCAACGTGTTGAAGAGTGACTAGAGTGTGGCCAGCGAGGGCCTTTGAGCGAATATCTGACAAAGTGAGAAGAGCTAACACTGAAAAGATATTATCCTAAAGGGTTTTAGGAGAGAGAATAGGAAGACTAGAAGCTCTAGAGAAAAAATAAGATTGAGAAACATTCTTATGTTTGAGAAACATTAAGCAAATTATGAATGAGCCTGGGAAAGAGGAATGAGATGACATTAGAATACTTTTCAGGCTCGAGCTTACAGAAAAGCCTTTTAGAAGTTGGGATTTTATTACGAGTACAAAGAGAATCTACTGGGAAGTAGGCAACATATGCTATGATTTCCATTTTGAAAAAAATTGCTTTGGTTGCTTATTGATAATAGATTAAAAAACAGCAAGAGTGCAAATGTGGTTTGCATTAAATGAATCTTCCTGCCAAGAAGAATTATAAAAGCTTAATAAAACACCAACAACAACTACTATAGCAACAAGGACTACTTGAAAGCATCAGAGATCCCAGATAAAGGGGAAAAATACTTAAAGAAATATTTATTTAAAATATGGTTTCCATATTTTCTTTTAGGGCATTTGCTCATTCCCAGTACTGGAGAATAAAGGCCAAGTGGAGGGGGTTTTAACCACGCACAGGGAAAATGGGAGCATTTAAATAGTCTAGATAATCATTTTGTTGTTGAGAGTATTTATAATCCATGATCCTATATATGGGAAAAAACACAAATACACATAAGAAATTATTATACACATTAAGTTAAATATCACCATTAGAACAGAAAAAATGCCAAAAATCATGAAACTACTTTGTTGAATTATTTGTCAATAAACTTAAAAATCTAGATGAAATGAGTAGCTTTAGGGAAATATAATTTGCTAAATAGAAAGAAATTTTTAAAAGATTGTATATTTAAAAATGTACAAAAATTTATAAAGGAGTTTCCTTATAAAAAGCACCAGGCTTAGATGAAGTAATATGATAATAAAATAAAACTAACTTCCTAGAATTACTTTTACCTTTGATTCTGATTCTAAATGCCCTGAAATTCTCAATTATTTTTTATTTCATCCAATTATAGTTGACATACAATATTGCATTAATTTCAGTTGCACATCCCAGTGATTAGACTATATGACTTAGTAACTAATCATTCCAATAGATCTTGTACCAATCTGGCACCATACATAGTTATTACAATATTTTTGACTGTATTCCCTATGTGGTACTTTACATCCCCATGACTATTCTGTAACAATAAAAATAAATTTATACTTTTTTAAAATTCTCACCTGAAGACATTTTTCTTTAGTGCTTTCAGTAAGAGAGGAGGAGGGAGGGGGAGAGAGAGAGAGAGAGAGAGAGAGAGAGAGAGAGAGAGAGATATGAAAGAGAAACATCCATTGTTTCCCTCTGGTATGCACTATGACCAAGGATCAAATGGGCATCCTTTCAGTGTATGGGACGATGTTCCAACTAACCAAACCAAACCAAACTGGCCAGGGCCAATTTGTACTTCTTAATCCCTTCACCTTTTTCATCCATACCCTGAAACACCTCCCATCTGGCAACTGTCAAAATGTTCTCTGTATCAGTCTGTTTCTGTCCTGTTTGTTAATTTATTGTGTTTTTGACAGATATTAATCTTTAATCTGTGTTTTCTTTTTCTTTTTTTTAAGATTATTTATTTATTTATTTTAGAGAGAGGGGAAGGGAGGGAGACAGAGAGGGAGAGAAACAGCAATGTATGGTTGCCTCTCACGTGGTCCTCACTGGGGACCAGGCCCGCAACCCAGGCATGTGCCCTGACTGGGAATCGAACCGGGACCCTCTGGTTCCCAGCCCACGCTCAATCCACTGAGCTACACCAGCCAGGGCTATTGTGTTTTTTAGATTCAACTGTCAATAGGTATGTGTTTATTGCCATTTTATTTTTCACATTTTTATCTTTTTTTCCTTCTTTTTCTTAAAAAAATTCTTTAACATTTCATATTATACTGGTTTGGCAGTGATAACATTCTTTAGCTTTTTCTTCTCAGGGAAGCTCTGTATATATCCTTAATTCTAAATGATAGCTTTGCTGGGTAGAGTAATCTTGGTTGTAGGTCCTTGCTTTTCATCACTTTGAATATTTCTTGCCACTCCTAAGTTTCTGTTGAGAAAACAAATGACAGTCTATGGAAGCTCTCTTGTAGGTAATAACTGCTTTTCTCTTGCTGTCTTTAAGATTCTCTCGTTGTCTTTAACCTTTTGTCTTTTAATTATGATACATCTTGGTGTGGACCTCTTCGGGTTCATCTTGTTTGAGACTCTCTTCACTTCCTGGACTTGCATGTCTATTTCCTTCACCAGGTTAGGGAAGTTTTCTGTCATTATTTTTTCAAATAGGTTTTCAATTTATTGCTCTTTCTCTTCTCCTGCAAGCACCCCCATGATGCAAATCTCAAGTTGTCTCAGAGGTTCCTTATGCTATCTTAATTTGGGAGGGTTCTTTTTTGGGTTTTTTTGCTGCTTTGATTGGGTGTTTTTTGCTTTTCTATATTCCAAATTGCTGATTTGATGCTCAATCTATTCTACTGTTGATTCCCTGTAAATTATTCTTCATTTCACTTAGTGTATCCTTTATTTCTGATTCTTTTTCATGGTTTCTATGTCTTCTTTTTTGCTGTTGAAATTCTCACTAAGTTCCTTGAAGTTCTCACTAAGTTCTTTAAGCATTCTTATAACCATTGTTTTGAACTGTGTTTCTGGTAATTTGCTTGCATCCATTTCATTTAGTTTTTTATGAAGATTTCTCCTATTCTTTTATTTGCTATCTCTTTCTTTGTCTCTACATTTTGGCTGCTTCACTATGCTTTTTTCTATTTATTAGATAGAGCTGCTACATCTTTGGACTTGGAAGAGTGACCTTATATAATAAGTATCCTGTAAGACCCCAGAAGCAAAGCCTCCCTACTCACCAGAGCTGGACACTCCAGGTGTACCCCTGTGGGAACTGTGTGCATTCTCCTATTGTAGTTAAGCCTTGATTGTTGTTGGTGTCACTGGGCAGGATTCACCTCCAGGCTGATAAACTGTGAGGACTGGCTGCAACTATAGCAGAGGGTCTGCTGTGCAGGAGTCGACCCTACAGAGCAGGACTTGCTTCAGTGGGGCTTTGGTGCTCACTAAGTCCACCCCTTGAGTGTGTAGCATGTGGAGGTTGTCACAGTGTAATCCGGCATGGTGTAAATCTGTCCACTGGGTGCACTGTCTCTGGGGCCTCTAGGAGATGCAAAGTAGCCACCTCCTGTGCCCTGCCTCAGGCCATCCAACACCAGCTACAGGATGCCTGCTACTTGTGCTGGGCTTGGAGGTGCCCAGGAGAGGTCAACCTGTGAACCAAGGCTGGCTGCTGCTAGTGCTAGGCCTGTGGCTACTCAACAAGATGTATGGGGTATGCAGAGGCCAGATGCTGCTTGTTTGAGAGTGTAGGAAAGTCTAAAGCAAGAGGCAAGAGAGGCCATTTGCATGGAAAAAGCACTAGAATAAGAGCTTGGGTGGCCCACAAGTTGGGTGGGGCAGGGTCTCAGGGAATCATCAGGATAGGGGAAATAGTATGAACCATATTGATGGAGACTCACATATGGTGCCTGCCTACCTACTCTGTGGGGTATGTCTCAGAAAAGGAACAATCTGCCGCATTTTTGTTTGGCAGAAAGCTGCCCCACCCCCAAGTTCTTGTCCTGGTGCTGGATAATTAATTTTCTCACCATGTGTCCCTGGTTCCTTTTAAGCTCATGGCCCAGTGCTGGAGCTCAGAGGGAGTAAATCCATGTATGGGTCCTTCAAGAGGAATTGCTTGGGACACAAGAAGCCCTGCATCTCACTCAGCCACAATCCCTGCTGGTATTTTTAGAGAAGGGAAGGATGAAGAGAAGGAAAGAAACATCAATGTGCAGTTGCCTCTCATGTGCCTGGCAACTGGGGACCTGGCCCACAACCCAGGCATGTGCCATGATTGGGAATCGAATCAGCGACCCTTTGGGCTGCGGCTGGTGCTCGATCCACTGAGTCACATGAGCCAGGGCTGGTTTTCAGAGATAGAAGTTATGGAAATTTCTCTTCCTGGCTCTAGAACCCTGTGACTGGGGATCTGGTGTGGAGCTGGGACCCTTTGATCCTCAGGAAGGACCTCTGCAGCTGAGATATCCTTCCTGGTTTTTAGCCATCACATTGGGTGTGGGACCAGCCCCTCCTACCAGTCTTGATGTGGCTTCTTATTTAAATTCCTAGTTGTAGGATTTCCATTCAGCTAGATATCTGGTGGTTCTGAATGAGCCCCCTGGAATTCTTGAATAATGGACAAGAAATCTGGTCATGGAAAAGAGGTCCGTCATCTTTTTAGACTTTATAAAGTTTTAACAAATTAGGAGGGAAGGAACAGGGGATGATTTGTCACTTTCATTGAAAGTTACATCTTATTTTCTGCTTTTAAGAACCGATTTAAGCCCTGGCTGGTGTAGCTCAGTGGATTGAGCGTGGACTTGTGCACCAAAACGTTTCTGGTTCTATTCCTAGTCAGGGCACATGCCTGGGTTGCAGGTCCCCAGTGGGGAGTGTGGGAGAGGCAACCACACATTGATATTTCTCTCCTTCTCTTTCTCCTTCTCTTCCCCTCTCTCTAAAAATAAATAAAATCTAAAAAAAGAGTTAACTTAAAAAAAAAAAACAGATTTGAAAATAAGATAGGTTGAAGGAAGTACCAGACTGATCCTTGTTTCATTTGTTTGCTTTTTAATATAAAGGGAGAATCTACCTTTATGCTTTGTTTTCTTTTCTTTGGTGTGCCACATATTCTCTTCACTGCTTTTCTTAAATTTCGAACTGGCATGTTGTGATCTAAATTGAAAACTTGCTGTATTTTATTTGGTCTTATTTTCAGTGCATACTGATAGTTTATTAAGTCTGATAATGAATCAATCTCTTTGATTATTTTATTAGAACTCTAGTCTTCTGTGAATACGGGGTGCTATTTGTCTAAAATGTCATTGCATCTATTAAAATTGACAATAATTGCTTAATATCATTTGATATCAAGTCCATGTTCAAGTTTTTCCACCTAAAATATTGGATATATGTTTTATTTTATTTTTTTTTTCATTTTTTTTTTAAGATTTTATTTATTTGTTATTAGAGAGAGGGGAAGGGAGGGAGACAGAGAGGGAGAGAAACAGCAATGTATGGTTGCCTCTCACATGGCCCTCACTGGGGACCTGGCCTTCAACCCAGGCATGTGCCCTGACTGGGAATCGAACCGGGACCCTCTGGTTCCCAGCCCGCGCTCAATCCACTGAGCTACACCAGCCAGGGCTGGATATATGTTTTAATAATTTATAAGTAAGTAGCAAACATTGTAAGTCATTGCTAGGAAAAAGCACTTTCTCTTCCATAAATATAATACCATTATCACAACTAAGAAAACTAATAATAATTCCACCATAACTTATATAAACTCCATTTTCAAATTTTCTAAATTTTCTCCAAAATATGACGATGTTTTTTATAGCTTTTAATTTTTTAACCAAGTCTTATAAAGTTTTTGCATTCAATTTTTTTCCTAAATATCTTCAGTTTTTTTTAATATTGTATAATTCCCTCATCATTACAGAAATGCTTTTCTATTCTACTTTTGCTTTTCCATATTTTATCTACTGAGAAAATTTTATAAATAAATCTAATTATAGTTTCTTGTTCGTATAAGGACCTAAACAAAATACATATACAGTGGTACCTTGGTTCTCATCATTAATTTGTTCCAGAACTTGGGATGAGTGCCAAAACCAACAAACAGGATGATGAATCATTTTCTTTTGGGGGTTGGCATCATGACTCACACAAGTTATAGCAAGTGTAATGAGTTTCAAGCAAGTGCTGAGTGATGAAACATTTTTAAAAAATATTTTATTTATTTATTTTAGAAAGAGGGGAAGGGAGGGGGAAAAAGGGTGAGAAACATCAATGTGTGGTTGCCTCTTGCACACCCGCTATGTGGGGTGGCCTACAACACACGCATGTGCCCTAACTGGAATCAAGCCGGCTACCCTTTGGTTCACAGGCCAGCACTCAATCTACTGAGCCACACTGGCCAGGGGAAACAATTTTTTTTCTTGTCAAAATACGATGAGTATAGGGTTTGACAATTTCTGAAGCAGATGAGTACCAAGGTATGACTGTGTTATGCTAGGGTCTCTTATATTCTCAGAACTCTTACTTTGCAATCTCCTCTCAATTTTTTTTAAGTTTTTATTCTATTGATTTGTTGAAAAACTCAGTTCACTTTCACTGTAGAAAACTGTACATTGTGGATTTGGCTGGTTGCTACACCTATTCCATTCACTTCTCTGTTCCTCATATTTCCTAGAGCCAAAGTTTAATAATGTTCTGGCTTGTGTGTGTATGTATGTGTGTGAAAGTAAAATTGATCATTGGTTTCAGGTGAATAATAATCTTTTTTTCTCACTTGCTTTGCATGTATTTTTGTGTAAGGCTATATATTTTCTTTTTTAAAACATTAATTTAATAAAATTTCAGGTAGAAGACAGTTGTATTTATTTTACTAGTGTAAAATGTTACATTCCCACACTGGCTGGTGTGGCTTAGCAGATTGAGTACCAGACTGTGAACCAAAGGGTTGTTGGTTCTATTCCCAGTCAGGGCACATGTCTGGTTTGCAGGCCAGGTCCCCAGTGGGGGCACGTGAGAGGCAACCACACATTGTTGTTTCTTTCCCTCTCATTCTCTCTACAAAAAAAATAATCAAAATCTTTAAAAAATGTATCATTAAAAAATGTTACATTCCCAACCCCCTTCTTTTACTTACCTACACTACTACTCATACTTTTCAGATGTAAGTCTTAAGAGACATTTGTGGTTTCTTTCAGAAATTGTCTATGCTTCTTTAAATATGTACTAAAATGAAAGTATAAATATTATACATATTTTTTCAATTTGCATTTATCTGTTGTTGATCTATAAAGAGAGATCTATTTCACTTTTTAACATGAAATATTGTTTTGACGTAGTGTAATTTAACCAACCATTTTCTAAAGGGCAAAAATGTTTTTTTTCCAGTTTCATATTGGTTTTAGTTACTTTTCTATTCTAAACAACACAGTAGGGAGTGTACAATATTGTATTACTTTCACCCCAATGATTAGCCATTATATAACTTAATAAGTGGTCATTCTCATACATCTCATACCCATTCTTTTCATTTGGTATTTGGAAGTAGAATGTCCTGCTTGGCTGAGATAGTGCCCACAAAGTCTCACATATTTCAGGGAGTTGGGAGAGATTCTGCAGAGTTTCTGGATTACTACTACTTTGGCAAATGAGTCTTCAGGGTAATTAAAATAAACATAACAATAAAATAAACAATAAAATAATTTTAGTTCTAGCTATTGTAACAAGGATATGAGAGCTGATTAGTTATTTGAAGAATCCATGTTGTAGCCATTTAGTTAATATGGTATAAATAAGATAGGGTTTTTGTTTTGATTTGTTTTTTACCTCATGTTATAGTGAGGGAGAGAGTGGGGGAATGGCAGGTGAACTGGGGAAGATGGAGCAGCTCTGTCATAGTTATCACAGGCTCCCAAGGTTGTTTCCATTGTCACCACTTGTCAGCCAACGGGAAGAGAGGCTGAGAAAATCTAGGGCAAACACCTTTGAGTAGATGACCCGGAAGTAATGCTTATTTCTGTTAGGATTCTCTGGCGATATCTGCCCACTAGGGAGGCTGAAAAGTGTAGCTGAGAGGCCACACATCTAACTCTTAGGATGTTCCATTTTCAAAAGAAAGAAGAAACGAGGGGTATGGGGACAGTCCATAGTCTCTATGACTGGGATAAAGAGGAAAAAAGGAACTTCACTGCCAAAATTATCATATATCTCCTGGACAGAAAGTCCATCTTCTGGCAATCCACACTCATAATGAATTGGACTTACTCACTTCACCCTCTGATAAAATATAGTGATTTAGAATCACTGGAAATAGAAGACAATGATATATGTTGGCAAGTCTGAGATTATAAAAATCTTATGAATGAAATATATATTTTGCTGAATTTCTAAATTGGGTCATGCCCATTGACTTTGATCTAAGAACTTTGATGCCACAAAGCCCTACTTCATCTTAACTAAATCAAATCTGGTAAGACTGATATTTTCTCAATCATCCTGCATTTGGTCTTTTATAACAAGAGAGAAACAACTTAGCCAGAACTGCTTTCACTCTATTCCTACCTTAGCCCCTTTGCATCTGAAGGGCATCTATAAGCAGTGGCAGTCTGTCTAGAAGTGGGAAATTTGGCCTTCCTACACAATAGGATTTTCTGCTTTGTACCACTTTCGTATCTCTGCATCTTTCACTAGTACTTCACTTTCTACCACATATCCTTCATTACTCCTCATTGTCATCTCATTTTAATTAGTATTTGTCTCCCAATGATGAAGAAATTATTTGGCAGCTGATTCATCTTTTCAAAGTTGGTCTCATTTATCATTCTATGATGTCCATATATTTTTGTCTAACTACATGGTAATCAGTTCTTCTGATTCTTAGTGCAGATCCTCCTTTTCTTAAATTTATCTGCCTTATAGTGCTCTGAATCCCTTTCTAAATAAAATACAAAGATGGTTATATTTATATATACACACACACTTGGTAGAATATAGGAACTACCTTATGTTTCTTCAGGCCTTTATGTCATTACTTGAGTGCTATTTTGAAGTTAGTATGAAACACTTAGAAAAAATCAAATTTCTTCCCAAAAATTAAATTATAAACACAAGTGATAATGGACTAGAGCTTAGATCATTGAATTCACATGATAGAAATGCAGTAGCTCCCAGATCCTTGTAGTTTGACTGTGTCCTAAGTGAATGCATTAGAAAATCTGAAGAAAGTATCTATCAACTTAAAGATTGGCTCATAATCTAAGGATGAAAAGAAGGAAGAGAAAATTATAAAGCAATTGTTGCCAATGCCCAAATAAACCCTGCCTGAAGAGAGGTAGGCATTAGTAAATAAACTTTGAATATTTCCAGTCCCATTAACAAAACTATCACATATGTGAGATACCTGCATCTGACAATCTTGTAACATTAAAATTCAATTTATCTTTTAGTTTTCCTGATGTCATATTTACCCCAAACTTTCAGATGTTTATTGGCTTCCCATATATTTTGCTATGGCAAGTATTAGTGTACTAATAATATTTATACTTCTCACAGACAATTAACATATTGTCATTCTGATGTTTTATACAAGAGCCAGTCTTTTAGGGCCTGGTCTCTTTGCACCTAACAAAAATAGCTCCCTGAAACTTAAAGATGGGGAATAGATTTGAAATGTGACAAATCATTGACATTCAGCCTGGGACTGCCCAGCTCCAGGAATGCTTTTCTATGCTTCATAAATCAGAGTACTCATCAGTACTCTGTAATAACCTGAGGAACTTTACCTTGCCCCAGATCTACCAAATCAGGATATTTATCAATAAAACCCAAGAACATCTAATCTATCAAATTACCCCAAGTCATTGTGATGTAATTAACCTAATAATATGCTAGTGACACATGTTTATAAAACCACTGCGAGAATTTTACTATGCTGTAATTGTCATTCATTCTTTCTCAAGGAATTTTTTTACTATTTTAATGAAAATTCTGCACATATATGCTTAATATTTAGAAAATACATATATACACATATACATGTGTGTATACATATGTTGGCTTACAATATGCATGGCATGTTATACAATCATTACTAATATAACAACCAGTAGTCATCTGCAGACTCTATATAGTTAATTCCCTCAGGTTTTAAATGAAGATTGAGTAACAAAACATTAAATTATTGTAAATATTTTTAAACATTTCAAACAACTGTTATTTACTGCATTATTCTGTCAAATGATGCTATCCTGTGTTGGAGAATCAGCTCTTTTTGGATTGTTTGTGTGCTTTGAAATTTGTCAAATATGTTCTGCCTTGGAAAGTTGAAGCCAATATATTTAATAAAAGCTTTAAGTACAATATTTTTAAAATAATTACATAGATGCATAAGTCCTACTGATTTACTTAATTATACCTAATACTAAACCTAAAATTACCTAAGATTAATATATGCTTATATATATAAATGGATTTATTATTTTCTTATTTATTTACATGTATAAGAGCAGTATAAAAATGTGTTCAAAATAATAGATGTGAAGAAATCTTATTGATGGGAAACAGGGTGGAGAAAGTCATGGGTTAGTTGATACAGCAAATAAACATTATGAGATGCTGAACACATCACAATTTAGCAGGAAATATGTCAGTCGATTCTAAAACACAAACATTGATTGGTTTAACACATTTTCATTGGAATACTGTACTGGGTACCGGCAACGTAACAGTGAGCAAGGCAATCCCCTCACAGAGCTTACATATAACGGGGAGACCACAGTCTGTTTGGGAAGGCTCAAAAAGAAAGTCAAACTTCAAGAGGGCTTCAACTACCACAGTGTCTGCGAACTGTAAAAACTTGGAGCAAGTTTGTCAAGACTGGACCTCTTGAAGTAGAATTTTATTCTGACCCAAAGATAGCCATAGGCAAATTGAAAAGTCGGTAAGTAGGTCTCAAAATAATATTTTGTCAATCAGAACTTATGTAAGATGAACATAATGATTTGTCCTCATTCTCTATGCTTCCTTTCCCACCCAATTGCCTCTATGTCTTCGTACAATCTACTATGCTTTTCTTCTCAGATTTATCCAGCCAGCACAAGATATATTTCAACAAAAAACCACATGTGACATTTATGTTAAAAATGGAAAGAAGACAAGAAACAGACTAAAGTTTATACTTAAAAAGTTAGGAATATAAATATGTTTAATATTGTTCTAACAGTAATGATTAAAACACATAAAACAAAAATCTAGCCTGGCTGGTGTAGCTCAGTGGATTGAGCGTGGGCTGGGAACCAGAGGGTCCCGGTTCAATTCCCAGTCAGGGCACATGCCTGGGTTGCGGGCCGGGTCCCCATGAGGGCCATGTGAGGAGCAACCATACATTGCTGTTTCTCTTCCTCTCTGTCTCCCTCCCTTTCCCTCTCTCTAAAAATAAATAAATAAAATCTTTAAAAAAAATTTAAAAAAATCTATTACCAATAGTTGACTGAAAAAAGGAGATTTATTTGAAAAAGCTATCATTTTTCTGTCCTATGCCATTAGAAAAGAAAATGTATTCACAACTTCTATAATATTAAAAAATAACTGAAATAGGTTTTGAATTTCTAGATCATCAGCACCAAGAAAACTTATTGGGAAAAAAGATAACATAACAAAATTTTGCCAAATATTTTAATGTTTAAAGTCATCGTCATCATTAATGTTACAATAAAAGAGAAAATGAGAAAGGCTTCTAATTTTTAAGCCCTTACTTTGAGCCATTTACTGTGAAAAATACACATTGGCATTATTTACATAATTTTATTTGTTTCCTCACCCAAATATGGAATTAATATCCCTGTTGCAGAGATGGAGGAACTTGAAGAATATCTTTTAAAGTAGTTGATAGACTGTGTGAAAAAGAATTAAAGACACTAATATATATTTGCTTCTATATAATTTACAATTTTCAAAAGAAAAAAAAAAAACTATTCCTTAGAGAAAGAAAACTGATGTTTAATCTTGTGGGAACATATAGCCGAGAGAGATTTCACATATAGGTCATTATAAAAAAGGACAGCATGGCCCGGCTGGTGTAGCTCAGTGGATTGGGCGCGGGCTGGGAACCAGAGGGTCCCGGTTCGATTCCCAGTCGGGGCACATGCCTGGGTTGCGGGCCAGGTCCCCAGTGAGGGCCATGTGAGAGGCAGCCATGCATTGCTCTTTCTCCCTCCCTTCTCCTCTCTCTAAAAATAAATAAATAAAATCTTAAAAAAAAAAAAAAAAAGGACAGCATGCACTAACATCCTTGCAATAAATAGAGTTTCCCAGAGCCGTTTCTTATGTTTTAGAAATCTTCTCTAAATAAGGACAAGCAAAACAGAAATATATAAAAATTGACCATTTCTCTCCTCTTCTTTCCTTCTCCCCTCTCCTCCCAGATTCTCACCCTTTAGAAATGATCACTTTTTCCCCTCTGTTTACTTGGGATAATGTCTTTCTGGCTGTGCCTATATATTATTTGAACAACTTGGTATTTTTCTAAGCTAGACAGTAAAAAAAAAAAAAAATCTGTGACTCTCATCTCAACACACAGTTTACCTTAACTCAACATATAGTTTACCTTAACACAAAGATAAAGTGTTAAACTATGGCCACAATAACTTAATTTCATATTCTTTGTACAGTCTCCTATTAATATTTCACCAGTCAAATATTAATGGAATACATATTAGGTGCAATGTGTACTGTGGTCAGTAGGTTCAATTTATTTTTGCATTGCTTAACTTAAAATATTCATGGATTAATATAAGCAGTATTTAAATAAAAATAGTACTAGCTGGAATTTGTGAGTGCAAAGAAAGAGCAGTGGATGTGTTCAAAGAATTCAAAGGAGATGGAAACTTCTTATTGATGGGGTCAGGGATTAATGGAAAGGATGATTAAATGAAAACTGAGTGACATTCACTGTGAGGTTTTTGGCATGTGAAAGAATAGTCTTAGGAAGGGAGGAGAATTTACTGTTGGAAAAAAAAAATCAAAGGGAGATGAGGTAAAGAAACAAAATCCAAAGGGGAAAATAAAGATAAGTATGGGGGGAGTTAGAAAGAATTGCTAATAAGACCTTTAGATGCTTGTAAGATGCTGGGGTAGTGCTTTGAAATTAATTTAGTGGATATCTAGGGAGTTTCATTTTTGGAAGTGCTTCTGAAACCTGAACATAAGCAGGGATGGCAGAGTAGACAGGACTCACTGAGGCACCATCTAGACTTAACCAAAGAAGGTCATTTTTATTTATTTCTTCAGAGGGGTTGTGAAGGAGACCTCTGGTTTAAACTAAAATGATAGAAGTTCTACTTCAACTTAATAGAAAAAAGATAAGTTGTCATTAAAAGACTTAGGAATAGCAGGATTGCAGCTGGGGTTTATGGCATTAAACCAAGGATTAGGATATTTCTAGAATATACCAAATACTTGTACTTCATGTGACTGCTTGTGGTATGTAACATGTGATTGCTTTATGTTTCTCAAGATAGTTCCAATGGGGTACACATGCCTGCTTGCAACTCTTATACATTATACCTCATGGCACCACTGTTAGAAAAAGACCACATTTCCTACAAAGCTCCTGTTTGAAAAATCCCAAGAAAATTATTCTTTCTGGATCAGGTGTCTGTCCCGGGGGGGAAATTAAGAGGAACCGGAAGAGAGCAGTGTATAAAAAGAACATGTGTCATCTGTTTTTTTCCTCATCCTCACTCAATCTGCTGCAGGCCCTGGTAACTGCTAGACCCACATGGTTGCATGCATTTGAGCAAGAGAGAATGTGCAAATGAATGCAGCAAGTGCATCATCGGGCAAGCAAGAGATAGCACTTCTTTGTTCCCCTGAGACTATATTAGCATGGGTTTGGGATGGACCAGGTACTTTTTCAAAGGAACCAATCAACTTCCCAAACTTTTGCCAGCATTTGATAAGTGCACCCCTAGATAGACTGACAGGCCTCTATGGTCAAGCTCCTCCCCTGGTGCCCCCAACAAGCTTTTGGAGTATGAAGCTGTAGCTTCCTGGTGAAGTAAACAGGCTCATGCACCCAGATTGTTAAGCTCAGTGATACCTACCTTTCCTCCATTTCTTTTTATTTTGTAAAGATTTTATTTATTATTTTTAGAGAGAGGGGAAGGGAGAGAGAAACAGAGGGAGAGAAACATCAATGTGTGGTTGCCTCTTGCATGCCCCCAACTGGAGACCAGGCCTGCAACCCAGGCATGTGCTCTGGCTGGGAATTGAACTAGTGACCCTTTGATTCACAGGCTGGCACTCAATCTACTAAGCCACACCAGCCATGGCTCCTCCCTTTCTTATTAATAATTAGCCAACTATGTATGGCAATACTACTAGATATGAAATCCTAGGGAGGAGAAGAATTTTCCCTAGGGTAGGTCTCAGACCTTCTCCCTATCTCAGGTGGAGCAAGACAAACAACTGAATTCTTTGGCTTTAGCAGTGAAATCAGGAGCTTGCTTTCTACTGACCCTTATAAAACAGGACATTTCCCTAAAAGGAATGAGCTTCCAACTTTGGGTTCCAGATAAAGTGACAGATATCAGCTAAAATCCTTTACTGTTATAAGTTTTCAACTCTTTAAAGGTGGTGGGGGAAGTTAAAAAGCACAATCATATTGAAATTCTGTTAAAATCTGACTTATACATGAATCATAGTACTAAATTAGGTTGTAAAATTTGTCCTAATATTTACAGTGTTTTGAATCACTTAATTTATACTAAAAATAGTTATGCTATATTTTAGCAAAATGTATGTAACTACTTAACACTATTTCTATTTTTGCAAAATATTGTAAAAGCTTTTCTATGAAAAAGAAGCTGCCTGATTTTCAATTTTCATCTTTAAAAAGTCCCCTCTGAAATATCTAACCCCCAGAAGCATAACAAACAAAAAATAAATCACAAAACATATTGTTATTATTTTCTTTGTGTTAGACTATCAATTTTCTCTTAGTCTGGAGAGATTAGTTAACTTCCCAGAGTCCATATTGTTATGTCTTCCACTGGAGACTCAGATTGCAGAAACAGAGCTCATCGCAACTCTTTTCTGATAACTTCCTGAAGAATATCCGAAAGCCCATTAACATGCAGTGCACTGAGCTGCTTCAGGGTTTGCAACGGTACTGGAGGAACAGAGAACAACTTATACAACTCCTCTGGGGTGTGTATAAATCTCTTCCTCTCCTAATGTGTATGCTGTATTAATAACTAAAACCATGCAAGGTGGAGCAATTGTATAAGGAAGAGAAAATTAAGGTTTTCTTTTCTAAACACTTCTCTTATTACCACTGTTGTAAATCTCTATGTAACAATGCACATGCAACCTTTTTGCTTGATAAGTCACAAATTTCACTGCTTTTTCATTTTTCTTAGAGATTTGTCTTATGAATTATTTAATAATTCATAATATTTTGACCCATGCCCTCCCTTCTCCAGTTTGTTTGCCAGTGCACATCATCTACAATATTTGCTGTGTGTCTTCTGTGTACAAGATGCCAAGAATCAGGCGCTCTCCTTCCACCCCTTAGAAGCCGCAGTGCAATACCAGGTGGCCATAAGCAGGGACCGCAGCATTTTTTATTCCTTTTGCTTGGCTGCTTCTCTCTATTTTACAAATTTTGACTGAAATAATAGCTGTTTGTATGTCTTCTACTTAACTCCGTGGTTAAATTTGTCTTCCCAATGTCTTTGCCTCTTTGGTAATGGATTGAAGCCTTTCTATTGCACTCAGGTTTTTACCTTGCTCATTTGAGGTGACACCAGTAGCATTAATCCCAAATGATTGTCCTGTTTATCCCCTCTAATGACTATGTACAATATCTCATTTCCTTCCTCAAGAGCAAACCTTAAAATTGTTGACCCACTGAGAGAATGGAGGTGAAAGCCCCTTTCATGTGTGTACAATTTCACATTGTCACCAACTGATTGTTCAGGTCTCTGGAGTAAGACTTACAAGATCACAAATTCTTCAGTGTGTTGAGATTTTTTCCTCTTTACCTCTCGAACAAAAATAGCATTTATATAAAATTGTGAAATGATGCAAGGACGTATATTTGAGGAGTCATAGATTTATGACATGAAGAGTATGGAACACAAAGAGAATGAAAAGTTCCCTACTGCCCCATCCTCAGTAAGGCAGAAGTGGCTGAAGTAGACTTCAAAACCACCCAGTATCATCTGTATTTAAAGGCGAAATGCATTCTCTTTTTCTTCATGTAATTTTGAATTCTAACCACATAAATTTCCATCTACTGCGTAACTTGATTTCCACAATCCTAAATTTTTAACAAAGTTTTCCCTGAGTAAAAATGCATTCTTCTTATTATTGCTATGCACAGATTTGTATCATGCTTAAAACTTCTAATGAAGTTAGAGGGAAAACAGAAAGAAATTTTCCTCTTCTGGAAAATTAACAAATTTCAAGGAAGTTTGCTATGTAAACAATCCATCCAAAGTCATTGGTTTAAAATAGAATCACTTATTTTTCACAAGCATGCAGGTCATCTGAGGATTGGCTGATCTGTTCTGGACTCCTTTTGGTGGTCTTCTGGTTTCAGTTCAGTTCTCTCTCATGAAATAGGGTGAATAAAATTAACTAATTTAAACTGGCATGTCTGGGTTTTGATTAGTTCCAGCTATCTCTCATCTTCTCTTGAGACCAGGCACCAGCTGGGGCACATTTTTCCCATGGTGACAGCAGAAGTGCAAGAAATGAAGGCACTTTACAAGCTTCTTACTGCATCATGTCAACTGAAATTCCATTTACAAGTAAGCTATATGACCAACTCAAGAGTCTAGGGATGGGAAAGAATCCCCACTTACAGTAGAAACCAGAGTTACTGTACAAATGGAGTCAATACAGGGAGGGATGAAGAACTGGGAACATCACTGCAGTCCAGCAGACTATGTATAGTAGTAAAATACATGCATATAGATCTTTCTAGAGATATATTTGCTTACCTATCCATCATTTATTAGCTAAGTGTTTATAGTAAATATATGGCTTTAGTATATGTTTTAATGTAATCTGTTATACAATATATCTGTTTAAATATAATATTTAATAAGTAAAACTATTTTTTTCTAAAAGTGAGATGAGTGAGTGATCACTGCACTTAATCCCACTTGTTAGTAATTAGGGTGAATCCGAAGGGGAAACCTATCTTCCAAGCTACTCACTGTTTTCACATACTGATCTGTTTGTAACACAGCTAAATGCAAGTCTTTGGGGAACTATCCTGTAGGCAAACAAGGACTGGCAAACAGAACAAATAGGTAAACAGCAATAACCGAAGGGATCTGCCTGAACTGTTCAAATAGCATTATTACATAGCTAAAGTGTTCTTTGTATAAGTTGCTAATGTGATTGCAGATTTAAACTTTCTAGCGCTCCCCTTTCCCATTTTTCTTATCTATCAGGCATGCAAACAAAAGCCATATAGAAAAAAAGTAGCTTTTGTGAGAATAGTTACCATTTCTTGTACATCGCTAAGTGTCAAGATATTTTGCAAGTTATTTTATATTATCTCTAATCCTTCCACAAAAAGGCAGGGTAGGTATTATAATCACCAAAATGTATGGTTTTCATAACAATAAATATTAATAATATTTTCTTTCTAACATTAAGCATTTTATGAGAGTTGGTTGAATCATACATGTTTAAATAAAAACAAATGTTGCTCAGTAATAATTTAAGTTCATAAAATCTTTGAAAAGAGAAAAAGAGTATCTCAGTGTTATGTTGCTACCATGATATCAACTTAAAATTTATTTATCATAGTGTCTATCAAGATGTTACCCCTTTACTTCACCTCTTCACAGGGCAGAAATCTGTCACTGTCAGAATTTACTAAAAAGACTACCCTTGATTTTGAGGAAATTCAAATAATTCATTTTACTCAACTCACGTATGTTGAACACAAAGAGATTCCTTCAATAAAAAATGTCTTCACAAGACTGTTAAGCACATTCAAATAACCATTATAATTAAGGTTGAATCAAGAATTGAAAGTTTATTAGTATCTTGTATCATGGGTATGAATATTTAGTTCATGTTTCAAATTGTCATATTTATACATAAAATTATGTTTATATTTTAGCTAAGAAAATGCATAAAGTGAGAGAACAGGCACGCGGAAATAAGAACAGAAGAACAAATAGAGCCCAGGAAGTGACTATGATTATAACATTTTGGCTTGAGGCATATAGAATAACTACGAACGATTGAATACTTTCTTTATTGTTTCTAGAAATGATGCATCTGGTATTGCTTTGAGGAGTGATAGTGGGTCAAAGCGAGAGAATGTTTAATTATCTTTGCTCCCATATCTGGGTCTGTCTGTTACTTGATTAATAGAGAACATCGGTCTTTTAGATACTTATTTTTCCTCAGAAGTGTCAACACTGTGCTCTACAAGAAATTGGAAATTGAACACTTCTTCAAATAGATTTATTTATATTTATCGTACTAATGTAGAATCTCTTCAAGATATTCAGATTGGTTTCAGTTAAAAATGAATTTTTATATGTGATATGACTTGGTATTTTTGCAGTTATGGTGTTGTATGAACATTGTTTTCAATTTGAGAAAGAAAGGGTCATTAATTTGGAATTGTTCCCACTTGAGAAAATTCAAAATGTTCAAAACACTGTTTTTGAATAGCAAATCTTAGAATTGCTCTCCCCAATTTAAATCGCAACATTCAACATTAGCTTACTAGAAATTTAGTAAAAACTTCAGTAGGACTAAAACCAAATAGGAATCATCTTGAAATTGGGAAGGAGTTGGATATAAAGGAAGTTTGACATCGGAGAAAAGAATTCGGACGGCGTAATTGTGCAGGTTATTGTGCTGTGCCTTCACTAAGTTCCTGTGAAATCTCTTTACTGAGTTTTCTAAAGCTCATCTCGTATTACGGAAACTTAGAAATTTTATCATTTTGGGTAATAACTATTTTCTGTGGAACTTTAAAAATTTTATTTTTTTAATTGTATTTTTCCCATTACCATTTATCCCCCTTGTGCCCTCTTCTACCTCCCTCTCTCTCTCCCCTCACAATCACCACACCGTTGTCTATGTCCATGAGTCCTTTTTTTTTGTCTGATCCCTCCACTCCCCCTAATCTCCCACCCCAAGCTGTTAGCCTGCTCTTTATCTGTGAGTCTGTCTCTATTTTGCTTGTTAGTTCAGTTTATTCACTAGATTCCACATATGAGTGAAATTATATGGTATTTATCTTTTTTCTGACTGGCTTTATTCACTTAGCATAATGTTCTCCAGGTTCATTCATGCTGTCCCAGAGGGTAAGTCTTTCTTTTTTATGGCTCAGTAGTATTCCATTGTACAATAATTTCCTTTTGAACGGTCATCTTCTCACATTTGGTTTTCTTTACTTTTTTTTCTTTGAACTATATGCAAATCAATGCAATAAGAACCTTTGTATTAAATACCTTCTCTGTTCAGCATTTTTTTACATTTTAGTGTGGAAAAGAAACTAGATTTATTGAAGCCATCAGGAATAATCTCTACTATATAACATTGAGTATGAGTGAGTCCTAAGACTTCATGGATAAAAGTCTTACAGAATTGCTTCGAATAGAGTGATCTGGGGAGTGTATATTAAAAAAAGCAACGTTTGATTGTGTTACAGATAGAAAACTCTAAATGTGGAAAAATATCCTTTCAAAGTAAGTGGGAAAACGTTTGCATAAAATATAGGACAAAATAAAATACAGGAGAAAATGTAAAGTTGAAGTGCAATTTAAATTAAAAGCTTATTATGTCATTTTTATGGGAAGATAGTAAATACATAATCTTACAAACAGCTCTGTCATTTTTTCTGCCCAACTGTTTCTTATAACAATACGTACAAACCACACATTGTATTTTAGATCATCTCATGCACTTTTTCTTTGTGAAATAAATATACTCTTCTCTTGAGAGACTGTCAGTCGATCAAAATTGTCCATCCAAACAATTCAATGTGTGAAAAACACTTCATCTTTTTCTTTTCAGAAAAAGAATAAAATCAAGTGTTTTTTTAGAGCATACACAATATGCAAGAAACTATGCTATTTTATTTAATTTAACCCTGTCAGATAGGTATTACTGTCATTAATACTAATACTACTACTGTTTCTATCAGTAACATTTAAATAACACTTAAAAAGTGAGTCAGTGTAAACTTAGATAAGTTGTTAACTTCATCAAGGACACAAAACTACAATAGAAAAAGCTGGGATTATATTTTCAGTACATCATCCACATCAGGATTAAGAGATTGAGATTTGAAAGAATGAATTTTACTGTATATTAGCTATAGCTCACTCAGCTAAAATTAAGCACAAAGTTCTCTATCTCACTCAGACAGATGTCGACAATGGGTCAGCTGGGAGATTTACTCCTGGTCGTCCTTGCTCTGGAACCTGCACTGGAGGGGACGCCACCACCTCAAGTGTTGCAAAGAGAAAAGTGAATCTCATTCTAAAGCTTCCGTGTGTTACTTCCATTCACATTTTATTAGCCCAAGGAAATAATGAGGTTATTCATAATTTCAAGGAAATTAGAAGTGCAATTCTATTCAGAAGAATTAAAATATTCTTAACAGACCTAATGATCACCATATTTATTTGATCTTCTCTAAGAAGATAATAAACATTTTTTTCTTCACCAAAGATTACAACTTGAGTTTACCATACCTAAAAGTTAAAAAATAATTATCATTGGGTTTTATCTTATATATAAAACACATAGTTTTTTTGTAGACTGTTTATGTATTTTTTTAAAAAAATTAGTTTTTATAATGATCTTTGGTATTTTCCTTATGTAGCCTCAAACAAAATCTCTAGAAGAATGTTTTAATGGGTATAACTTCAATATTTAGAATAGCGACTGGGAGATATTGGCCACCCAAAAAATAACTGTTGATTGAATAGTCTGAGTAATTCTAGGAAGTAGATTGCCTTTAGAAGATATTTAAATACTTACAGTTTTAATCAGAAAGAAATGATACCATAGATTTTGTCTCATTACATTTTTAATTGACCTAGGAAACTAGAAAAATGCTACAAACAGAAAAAGTAATAAAAATGGAAAATAGATTACTATTTTCATATGGATTTTTTAGATATTAGTCTATAAGTGTAGAATAGGAAATGTAGGAATTGCTAACATTTATTTTAAAGATGACCTCACATTTACTGCTTATTTGAGAAGAAACTTAAGGTTTTGGAGCTGATTATCCACAGCCGTACGCTTTGTCACAATTAAGATAATGTTCCATATCACGTATATTTTAACTTGGACAAATCTTACTCTGGATGAGAGCATAGGACTAAACCATTTCATGTGTCTCACACATTTGATATTCCCAGAATCTGAGTTGAGGGTGAATAGCATGTTTTAACTCTTAGATAACTTGAAATCTTTAGGATGGGGTCCAGGCTACGGGGCTTGGCACTTTCTGCCATTTGACAGAAGATTAGTTTTATGACAGAATTTGTTTCTTTTTCAATGAAACTGCAGTGCCTTAATCTATCTGAAGTGTGAAACTAAAGCATGATATATTCCTTAAAAAGGTCAGTTTTCCTATGTCATAATGCCATAGTTAAATATTTAGATTTATTTTCTTTAAGTAAATTGTTCATGAGCAACAAAAAGATATGTTTAATGTTCCAGATTCTCATTGACTGGGTTACAAAGTGAGTTCTCTGAATAATTTATTATTTTATTTTTTATGTGTGTCAGCCATCACATTTCGACATCTATGATATCTCTATTCATTTTGTAATATAATTGCATATCTAATAAACATAAGACTTTGCAAAAGCATTAAAATTCATAGCCTGCAGAAAAGAATAATATAATGTTAAAAATCAAAGGCAAGATCTTATGCCTTGAATAAACCATCCAGATAAAACCAAGACTATTTTATTCAAGATAGTAAATAACCCAATGCCTTCATTAACCTTTATTCTTTTTTATTAGCAGTCTTGGCACTATGGCTCTGAGCTGAGCCCAGCAGGCTACCCACGAAGTGACATTTTAAAGACTGGCAAAGCAACACACTTTTTTGTCAGAGTATACTATCTTGAGTTTTTGTCCTTCACAGCAGGAGAAAACCTCTTTGGGTCCTTTTGTCCTTTTGAAAAGAGATTTGAGTGCTTGTACATAGAGGCACCTGAATATAAGAATTTTCCTTGCCAACATGACAAACAAATTACTCACCTTTTTTTATTTAAGATAGAAGAGCAGGTGTTTGAGGTGGTTGAAAAGTATCTCAAACTAAATTTAGCCAAAGAAAACATTTCGACACATTTTTGAGACTTCCTTAAGGGAAACATTTTACTTTATGAATATAACTGGGCATTTAAGTAGAATCTTTTCTGTTTCGCCATTTTCTCTGATAATGTAAGTGATTATTTACAGAATGTAGTTAGATCAGATGTGGTAGTCCCAAGACAAATGAATGGAGACTATGCACTATTTGGAGATGGCGATGATGTGCACATAGCGGTGTGGCTGAATGTTAAAAAAGTACAGCTAAATGAAAAAGGGAAAAGATATTTACATGTATAGCAAAACATCATGTAAGTTAATTAAAAAGCATTGATTCAATATAATAATACACACGTTTTTTAAGAAGGTATACTTCAAAGCAATATATATTGAATGCTTTAGCATTGATTGTTCCCTAGGTTGAAAATGTGGAATAGGAGTCAGAATGTAGAATAGCAAAAAGTAAATAAAAGGAGACAGAGGGAGAGAGAGAGGGGGAGAGAGAGAGAATAAGAAAATAACTTGTGTAGACCACAGAGGGTTATGTACCGTAACAAAAGAATGATAATTAACTCAGATACCTTCCTTTTAGGTGAAAAAAAATTCCAGTGAATCGATTCTGAAAAATATTTGAAACTCTCTTTCTTTCGTTCTCTAAAAATGGTGTATTAATAAAGAAACCACTTCTCAGGAATAATTGGGACAGAAGGATAAGGGAAATAAGAGAAGAGAATAATTACATATATTTAGTACCTGATGCATATTATTCGTTATGCATTTTGATTATATATAAAAACTCATTTTTATATCTCTTGAAATAATTTTTTTATGTATCAGGATTTACACAAAGAATAACACAATAAACAACAAAAAGTCCATACACTCCTGGAGTTTATTTCTATAGGGAGACCAAAAATATGCAAACAAGTAAATCTATAGCATCAGGTAGTAATAAGTGCTATGAAGAAAAATGTAAAAAGAGCCCGGTTGGTGTAGCTCAGTGGATTGAGCGCGGGCTGGGAACCAGAGGGTCCCGGTTCAATTCCCAGTCAGGGCACATGCCTGGGTTGCAGACCATGTCCCCAGTGAGGAACATGTGAGAGGCAACCATACATTGCTGTTTCTCCCTCCCTTCTCTCTCTAAAAATAAATAAATAAAATCTTTTAAAAATAAATAAAAAATAAAATATGTCAATTCAGTATTGTGATCACTCTGACATTCTTTCATTCTCCATACAATTTACCCAAGCAATGGTGATGATAAAGTAGAGGTGGACAGGGAGGTAATGTGGCATCACTGTTCCAAATGAGTTAAACAAAAGCATATGTTCCACAATCGTTTCATGTTGTTTCACTCAACAGACATCTACTGCCCCCACTGACTAGTACCGTGAAGTTATCAATTATTCACTGATGTGCACTCCAGTCTGCTCTCCTTGGCTGCCAGGTCATACTGAAGTCACGCAAACCATTCTTGTTACGTTAACAATAGCTAGGCTTTTTCCAGAGAGACCTAGTATATTTAGACATTGAGTTTAAAAAATCCAACTATTTGCTTTTTAGTAGAATACTCCTAAAGTAAAAAGACTGATAAAAGTAAAGAGTGAACATTCGGGAAAAGAAATTCAAGTACTGCTAACCACAGGAAAGCTGGTGTAGCCATCTTTGCTCAGGGATGTCTATCGTATTCTCATGGGCGTGGCTGACTGCACCAGTGGTGGGAGGCTTAGATGGCTTTACAGCAGGGACGCCTAGGAGGACAGCAGGTGAGACATGGGGATATAGGAATTGGGCCTCATTACTTTTGATTACAACTTCCAAGAGACCCTGACTGTTAACTGATGGGCCATTACTGACCTATCACACGCAGATTATGTCTGCAAATAAGCCACCTAGGATAATACTAAATATTGAGTGAATTTTTAAATGTCAGTCATTTTTTGAATCATACTATAAGGGAGGTTACAGATCTTTCATAAATATCAAATGACTTATAACTGAACCAGAATAAATTATAAAGTGACCACAATAATTATAAAATAATAGTACCAGATTTAACTTATTGGGCATATGTATATTAGGTACCAAGCACAGTTGGGGTTTACTTTACATATTCTTATTTAATTTTCAAGGAATCAATATAGTGATTATATTATCATTGTTTTTGGCTATGAAAAGTAAAACTCAGTGAACCTATATGTTTTTAAGGTAACATAGGAGAACTTAATGCTATACTTCCAAAGAAATTCATAGTCTGTTTTTCTAATTTATTTTTTTCTCCTTAGCACTTATCCCTAGCAAATCCTCGTATTTATTACCCTTTTATTTTTTTAATTGTTTCTGTCCCCAGTTAGAAAGACGTTCCTTGAGAGCAAAGATTTCTGATTGTTTTATCATTGTTCTTTTCCCAGCACTTCTAAAACTTTGTGGCAGAGTAAGCAACAACAAATTTTTTTAAGTATATTTTATTGATTATGTTATTTTAGTTGTCCCAATTTATTTTCTCCCCTTTATCTCCCTCCTCCCAGCGCTGCACCCCTCACCCTCCAGAATCCCCCCTCCTTTAGTTCATGTCCATGGGTTGTACATGTAACTTCTTTGGCTTCTCCACTTCCTATACTATTCTTAACCTCACCCTGACTATTTTGTACCTACCTAAAAGAATAAATGAATGATCTGTATTTAAGAATTTAGCTTGATTCAATGCCTATTAATTCCAAGATCTCTATTATGGAGAGACAAGATGGTGTCTATGGGATATTCCACCTGCCTGAGAAGCCTTTGTTCAAAGAGAGAATTTGCCTTACTTAATAATAATGGTATAAATCATAATGTTACATAAATTGTCAAAAATAAAAGATTTAAAAGTTTCAAAATAAATTACCAAAAGGAAATAAATCAACAAAAATTGATGAGGTAAGAAAGAAATAATAAATGAAATAAAAATAAGTGTGAATTAATAATAGCATTTACAAAATGTAGAAATTAAGGAGAAAAATGAACACATATTTGCACATTACTCAAGGAATATAATTACATGTTTTGTGATTTAAGACCTTTGATATCATTTTGGACACAAATCAAAGCCACTAGCTATGTCTTAACTAAAAATAAAATGATTTACTTTAACAAAAGTCAAACATGATTCAATTCTATGCGTACTGTAATTGATAGGCCATACTATATGTTTACCTTCTCTCTTGATCATAATATGATTTTTAAACAAGCATAAATAATGTTCAGTTCTTCAGAACAGCAAGAGCAGTAATCTTGCCTCTAGCATTAATTAATTGGTGGCTTGTAAAGTTGAGAGGCACAATTTCATTTATGTAAATATTCTGTTTCAATTACTCTGAGTTATAGATGAATTGTGAATAGCATAGTTAAAAGAGAAAATCAAGATGCACTTCAATTAGTACAGTTAGGTCTTTCTATGCAGGGGTAGAAAGAATCTGAAAGGAATTTCACGTTTTATACTCAGTTTGAATTCATAATTTATTTTTGAAACTGTTATTGCTATTGCATCAATGCTCATAAAGATTTTCTTATTAAAATCACTAACTTTATTATAAACTCTTAAATATGTAACTGAATCCCTTATTTTGTGTGTATATATTTTGTCTAATCTGTTATGAATGTGTTCTTTTCCTTCAACCAACATATAAATTTGTATCAGGCTTGTATTTCTGTCAAACAACTGATGATAATAATAATGTTCACTGAGTGCTTACTGTGACCTTGGATTTTTCCCCAAACACTTTATGTATGTTAACTTATTTTTCTTAAACACACTATATAAAATACTTACTATTATGACTGCTCTCATTTAGCAGATGGGAAAACTGAGGCTAGTGGAAGCTAAAGTAATCATTCAGGTGATATAACCAGTGGGCTGTGGAACCACAATCGAAACCCAGGTAGCCTGGACTGCAGCACAGGTTGCTAAATACTATAATGACACTAACTATTATGAGCATTACAAAATAGCAGCTACCACTTATGTGAGAAACATGGTGCTAGATGTTTTACATAGATTATCATCTCTTCACTAATACACTAGTCCTCTTTCCTTAGGGCCAATTGATTACAGATGTGCACATCTATTTTTGCATTTTCTTATATCTACTAATGACATGTCAGTATTTACACCAATATCACACTTTACTGCTGACAAGTAATGTAGAGTAAGACTCAGATTCAGGTAGTGTAAGTGCTCCCACATTTCACCTTTCTTTTCAAAATTTTTTTGGTATTTTAGATTATTTGCATTTCTATACGAATTTTAAAATAAGTTTTTTAATTTTTGACATAAAAAAGGTTGTTTGTTTTCTTATTGTTAAATTTTAAGGGTTCTTTATTT
Source organism: Micronycteris hirsuta (assembly GCA_004026765.1). Taxonomy (NCBI): domain Eukaryota; kingdom Metazoa; phylum Chordata; class Mammalia; order Chiroptera; family Phyllostomidae; genus Micronycteris; species Micronycteris hirsuta. The sequence goes on from PVJI01014673.1 coordinate 30,559, forward strand.
TGGATAAAAATCCTTTAGTAAATACATCCTTTCCAAACAATTTCTTCCAGTTTGTGGTTTATTTTATCATTCTCTTGATATTGTCTTGAGTTTTTTAAATTTTAATAAAATCTAGTTTTTCAATTTTTTTTCTTCCTGAATCATGTCTTTGGTGTTACATGTAAAAATGATTAACCCTTTCAAGGTCATCTAGGTTTTTCTCTGTGTTACTCTCTAGGAGTTTTAATGATTTGCATTTTCCATTTAAGTCTATGATCCAATTTGAGATAATTTTTGTGAAGGATGTAGGGTCTGTGTCTACATTAATTTTTTTTTAATTCTGTTGATGTCCAGAAGTTTAAGTACCATTTCTTAAAGAGACTCTCTCTGCTCCATAGCATTGGCTTTGTCCCTTTGTCAAAAATCAGTTGACTCTGCCTTTGGGGCTCTATTCTTTTACATTGACCTATTTGTCTGTTTTTTTTTTTTTTTTTCATAAAAGTAGCCTCTTCAACAAATGGTGTAGGGAGATCTGGACAGCTACATGCAAAAAAAACATGAAACTTGACCACTGACTTACACCATATACAATAATAAACTCAAGATGGATAAAAGACTTAAA
>PVJI01014673.1:31259-43501 GCA_004026765.1 Micronycteris hirsuta
ATGGGAAAATATATTTGCAAATGACAACTCAGACAAGGGTTTGATCTCCAAAATATATTAAAAACTCACAGGCCTCCTCTCCAGGAAGACAAACAACTCAATTAAAAAATGGGCAAAGGACCTGACCAGACACTTCTCCAAGGAGGACATACAGAGAGCCCAGAGAAATACCACACTGTCTTGATTACTCTAGTTTTATAGTCTTGAAGTCTAGTAGGGCCAGTTCTATAAATTTGTTATCTTTCCTTTCAATATTCTGTTTGATATTCTGATCTTTTGCCTATTCACATACATTTTAGGATTATTTTGTCAAAATCCATAAAATAACTTGCTGAGATTTTAACTGGGATTACATTGAGTCTATAGATCAAGTTGGGAAGAGCTGACATCTTGACAATATTGTGTTTTCCAATACATAAATGTAGATTCTCTCTCCATTTATTTAGTTCTTTGATTTCATTTTTCATCATAGTTTTGTATTTTTGTCAAATAGATCATTTACATGTTTTGTTAGATTATTAGATTGGATTTATATTTATATAAGTATTTCATTTCTGGCTGTGCTAAAGCAAATGGTATTGCATTTTTAATTTCAAATTCCTCTCTTTTATTGTTAGTATGTAGAAAAACAATTGAATATTATGTTAACATTCCATCTTATAACCTTGCTATAAATTGCTTATTAGTTCCAGGAGGTTTTTTTCTTTTGTTAATTCTTTAAGATTTTCTTAGATATATGATCAGGTCATCTGTGAACAAAGAGAGTTTTATATCTTCCTTCTCAATCTGTATAACTTTTATTTCCTTTTCCTTTTTTATTGTATTAGTTAGTACATCTAGTACCATAGGGTGGCACAAAAGTGGATTTAAAGTAGTTTGTATGGAAAAACACAATAGTTAATAAATAATAATACAAGAACAAACTCTGTTTCACATACTCATAACTGTAAATCTACTTCTGTCACACCCTAGCAAAGGTGAAAATCTTTGGATTGAAAATCTCAGGAAGGGCATCCTTGTCTTATTCCTGATTCTGGTGGAAAGCTTTGAGTTTCTTACCATTAAGTATGATGTTAGCTGTAGGTTTGTCCATGTAGACAGTCTATCAAGTTAAGTAAGTTCCCCTTAATTCCTAAATTACTGTTTTTTTTGTTGTTGTTGTTATGAAAAGATGTTTGATTTTGTCAGATGCTTTTTCTGCATTTCTGAATGTGATCATGTGATTTTTACTTTTTAACCTCTTGATGTGATGGATTGCTTCAGTTGCATACGGAATGTTGAACAAGCCTTGCATACTTGGGATAAATCCCCACTTGGTCTTGGTGTATAATTCTTCTTATATTTTTTATGGATTCGGTTTGCTAATATTTTGTTGAAGATTTTTACATCTGTGCTCATGAGAGATATTGATCTGAGGTTTTATTTTCTTATAATGTTTTTGCCTGGTTTTCACATTAGGTTAATCTCGGCCTGATAGGATGAGTTAAGAAAAAATCACTTTGCTTCTATTTTCTGGAAAGATTGTAAAGAATTTGCATAATTTCTTTCTTAAATGTTTTGCAGAATTACAAGTAAACTCATAAACTTGTGTTTTCTGTTTTGGAGTGTTATTAATTTTTAATTGCATTTGTTTAATAGACACAATCCTATTCAGAATCTCTATTTCTTCTCTGAGTTTTGAAAAATTGTATCTTTCAAGGACTTGATCCATTGAAACCATGTTTCCAACTTGTTGGCATAGAGTTGTTCATAGTTTTCCTTTATTATCCTTTTAGTGTTCATGAAGTCTACAGTGTGTCATGTCTTTTATTTATTATATTATTAACTTGTATTTCCTTTCTTTTTATGAGTTAGCTTGGCTAGGGGATTATCAATTTTATTAAATTTTTCAAAGAACCACTTGTAGTTCCATTGATTTTTCTCTATTGATTTCCAGTTTTTAATTTTATTGATTTCTACATTAATTCTCATTATGTCTTTCCTCCTGCTTATTTTTATCATTTCCTTAGTTGGAAACTTAGATTATTTATTTTAGATTTTTCTTCTTTTCTAATATTTGTATTCAATTCAATAAATTTCCAACCAAGTAATTGCTTTCACTGCATCCCACAAATTTTGATTAGTTGTGTTTCCATTTTTATTCAGCTCAAAATTGCTTAATTTTTCTTGAGATTTTTTCTTTGACTCATGTATTACTTAGAGTTTTTTTGTTTAATATCCATGTACTTTTTAATTTTCCAATAATCTTTGATACTGATTTATAATTTTATTTTATTGTGGTCTAAGAAGAGATATTGTATAATTTATAAAATATTCAGCTGTTTTATGACCCAGAATGTGGTTTATCTTGGGGAAATAAAGTAGTTTAAAGACGTCTAAGATATCCAGTTAATGTTGATCTCAACTGTGGCTTCACTGATTTTCTGTCGCTGGATCTGTTCATTTCTGAGAGAGGGGTATTGAAGTCTCCAATTTATAATAGTAACCTATCTGTTTCTTCTTGTAGTTCTATCAGTTTTGTGCCTCATGTAGTTTGACAGTTCGTTGTTAGGTTTGGGTGCACATATGGAATTATTGTGTTGTCTTATAGAAGTGACTCCTTTATCATTATGTAATATCCTCCTTTATCCCTGATAATTTCAGTTTGCTTTGAATTCTGCTTTGTCTAAAATTAATATAGCTGCTTCTGCTCCCTTTTTTTAGTGTTAGCATGGCATATTTTCCTCCATCCTGTAACTTTTAATCTATATGTATTTATATTTAAAGTGAGTTTTTTGTAGACTACATATAATTAGCTCTTGTTTTTTGACCTGCTCTGATAATATCTGTCTTTTAATTGGTGCATTTAGATCATTGATGTACATAATGATTATTGATATTTTTGGATCAATATCATCTATATTTGTTACTGTTTGATACTGTGAGTACTTTTAATTACAATGTAGTTTTAATTTATCTCTCCTGTATGGCGTATCATTGCTATCATTCATATTACTTACACATAACCATACTTAAGTATATACATATATACACATACCTAATCAAATATATTATTGCTATTGTTATTTGTACAACTGTTATCAGTTCATTTCATTAAAATAAGAAAATAAAGTTTTAATTTTATGTTCACTTATTTCTTCTTTGGTGGTCTTCCTTTCTTTATGTACGCCTGACTTTCTAATCAATATTATTTTCCTAGTTCTAAGGATCTCCCTTTAACATGTCTTGCAAGCCAGGTTTACTGGCAACAAAATTCCTCAATTTTTGTCTGTCTGAGAGAGTCTTAATTTCTCCTAACTTTTGAATGATGATTTTGTGAGGTGTAACATTCTAGGATGTTGTATATATTTCTCTTTATTTTTCACTTCACTCTCTTGATTGCATGGTTTCTGAGGAAAATTAAAATGTAATTATTATTTTGTTCCTCTATAGTTAAGGTGTTTTCCTCCCTCTGCTTTCTTTTAGGATGTTTTCTTTATTTTTGTTTTTTCTTTAGTTTAAAGATGATATGCCCAGGTACAGTTTTTTTTTTTGTTTTTGTTTTTTGTTTTTTTTTTTGCATTTATACTGTTTAGTGTTCTCTGAACTTACTGAATCAGTGGTTTGTGGTCTGACTTTAATTTGAGATTTAATTAAGATTCTCAGCCACTGATATGTTAACTATTTCTTCTGGTCCTATCTTTCTTTCCCTTTCTTCTGGAAATCCCATTACATACACAGGGGTGGGCAAAAGTAAGTTTACAGTTGGAGTACATGAAATATAGAGTTCATTCTTATGATATTATTCATTAATTGTTGTATTATTTTCCATGAAAACAACTGCAAACCTACTTTTGTCATTGTCTTGCAGACCTTTGATATTCCGTCCTTTTAATTTTTCGGTTTTGTTCTTCTTGCTCTTAGTTTTTGAAATTTCTATTAGTAGATCCTCAAGTCAAAATATTCTTTCCTCAGCTGTGTCCAGTCAACTATAAGGTCATTAAAAATTCTTTATGTTAGTTTTTATTGCTGTCATTTTATTGCTGTCAACATCGCCCACTTGTTCTTATATACCATCCACTTTATCCACTGGAACCTTTAGCATATTAATAACAGTTGTTTTAAATTCCAGATGTGATAATTCTAAATTTCTTGCCATGTCTGGTTTAGATGTTGCTGCTTTCTTTCTTTCCTTTTTCCCCCCTCTAATTCCATCTTTTAATTTTTTTTTTGATAGCTGGACATGATGAACTGGGTAAAATAAACTGCTGTAAATAAGCTTTTAGTAATGGGATACTGAGTTGTTGAAGGAGGGAAAGCATTATTATTGTCCTATGATGAGGTTGCAGTCTTTTGGGGAACTTATGCCTCTAGACTGTGAACTTTCAAAGTATTGCTCCATTTTTTTATCCCCCTTACATGGGACAGGTTGTCTCGAGTGTCATGGAGATAGGTGTTTACCTTCGCCAGGTTGGTGAGATTCTGATAAAACCCCAGCAGGTTAGGCTCTCCTGTGGGCAGACCTTGTTAAGAAGAACAGAGTGCTTTGGCACAGTTCAGAATGGTTCCTTTTCTTCTCTCTCTGCCTGAAGCACAAGGGCTCCTTCTTACGTATTTACTGTGGGAACCCAGTCAAGGTCCTAGAGATAAATCTCACAGTATCGTAAGAGCATCCTAATGACTCAGTCTCTTTGGAGCTTTACCTCCTGGACTTGTCCCCACTGAGCCTCCCAGAATTTATGAGTCACAACTCAGATTGCCCTATGCCAGCCCTGGTTCTGTGGCAGTTCCCCTTGTATCTCTTCTCCGGTAAGCTAGGACTCCCACCCCGTCGTCACCTGGGTGTCTCTCCAGTTTGGGGGCAGAGCTTTGCTCTGTCTTCTCTTGCAGATCCAAGAAGAGTCGTTGGTTTTTCAGTCTGTTCAGCTTTTTACATATCAAAAATACCAAATTCTTTCCAGAGTGTCTGTACCAATTTACCTTCCCACCGCGATTATATAAGTGATCCAGGTTTTCTACATCTTCGCTGCCACTGATGGCTACAAAGTTTATTGTTCACATCTTTAACATACCCAAGTCTACCTTCAAAAGTATTCAACTACTCAAATATATACTATTGCACGTAACATACAAGAACCTTGCAGCAATATACTACTTCCATTCCTCTCCTTCCATCTTTTGTACTCTAGCCACCTATTTTACTTCTAAATATCTGATAAACTCCCAAACACATTGTTTTTGCTTTTTCTTTAAATAGTTTGCTATAAAGATATGTAATTAACATGTATTTTTATATATTTATGAAATAACTGGTTTTAATGCTCACCATTTTTTTGTTCAGATCAAAGTTTCCATTTAGTATTATTTAAGGTATTATTTTCCTTCTGCTTAAAGGACCATCTGTATGACTACATGTAGTGTACATCTGCTGGTGATGATTTTTTTCAGCATTTGAATGCCTGGAAATTCTTTTTTTTTTATTTGATCCTTTATTTTGCCTGTATTTTTAACATTTTTTGTGTTGCTGGGTAAAGAATTCTATGTTAAGAAGTTTGTTGTTTTTCCTTTTTGTGGGGAGAGAGTTGTTTCTTTCTGTACTCAAAGGATGTTGCTGTCTTGAAAGTTGCATTATTTTGAGAAGAGAACTGGTACTATCCTTATTTTGTTCACTGTGTAATATAGCCTCTTCTTCTGGCTGCTTTTAAAATATTCTCTTTATATCCAGTTTAAAGCAATTTGATTCTGATGTGCCTTGGTGAAGTTTTCTCCATGTTGTGTGTGTGTGTGTGTTTGAATTTAATTGTGTTTCTTTGATCTGTATGTTTATACTTTTTAACAAATTTGGAGGAAATGCTAGTCATTATGGCTGCAGGTATATTTTCTATCCCTTTCTCTTCTTCTTCAGGAACTTTACATTTTATATTTTGTTATTTTGGTTGTCCCACAGCTTACTGATATTCTGTTCATTTTTTTCCCTTCTCGTAATCTGTATAATTTTGGAGTTTCAATTAACTAAGTTTTCCTCATTGTGGGCCATATTTTCTTGCATCTTTTCATACTTTGAAATTATAGATTCAATGAAAGATATTGTGAATTTTCTTGTGCTGGATAAAGTTTTATATTCCTAAAAATATTCTTGACTTTTTTACTGGGATTCAATTTAGTTCATTAAAATCAATTTCGTTCCTTTCAGGTCTTGATTTTATCCTTTGTACATGGCGCCAGAGAAGCATTTAGTCCAGACTAATTTTTTTCCTTAATACTAAAAGCAGGACTCTTCTAGGGTCTGTTTTTGAAATAAACTTTATTGAAGCACAACCATTTATTTATTTAATTTCTCTAGGTGTTTTGTGCTACCGTGGAAAAGAGGAGTGGATATGCTAAAGACCATGGGGCTCACAAAGCCTGGCCCTTTAGGAAAAGAAATGCTGATTGTTACCCTAATGGATGCCTCACGATTTATGAAGTTTCTAGTCTGTCTTTTGGAAACAGGCATTATCTGGCTATGCGTTGTTCTTCCTCTGGTCTCAAGTAGTTGGCCACACATGGGATAGTCAGTACTCAGATGAGCATGGAGAGGGACCCTCTGCAGATCTGTCATCATGTTGCCATCACCTATATGGGACTTGGTCACATAAATCCTAGCCACATGGCTTCCCTGAGCTCCCATCTCTGTCTGCTCAACTCAGGAACGTGATTGGACTCTGCCTGGTTTACCTCTCTCAGCTCTGTGCTTAGAATCTTCCTCCAGGCAGAATGCATAGGGATCACGTTAGCATTTCCCTTCTCTCAGGGACTGCTGCCCTTTGTTGCCTAATATTCAATAATCTGAGAGCCTTTGTTTTATATATTTTATTCTCTTTTTTCTCTTTCAGTTGTTTAAAATGAAGGGCATTAAATCATTCATGAAGTTCAGTTCCTGTCTTCTGATCTTGCCTAGAAGTAGAATGACAAGAATTAATTTTTTAAATAAAAGACTCAATATGAAACTCACAGAAAAATATTAATTCGGAGAGATGAAAGAGTGTTTTATGTAAGTAATCTTTGCATAAGGATTTCCTTCCTTCTAAAAAGGAAGAAAACACCATTGGAAAGTGTCTCACTAAGAGGCTGTTAGGAGGGACTCAGATTTAAGCAGTGAAGTGACTTTACGGAAGCAGGGCTTTGTTCTTGATTGGATGTTGTCAGAAAGTGGGGACAACTCTATGGTTGAGTATCTAATAAATATCACCCCTAAGGCAGGAGGAATACATTAGGGCTAAAAATGTATTGGTAAAGAAGCAGCACTCAGTCATATGAATCGGAATTGAACTGTTCGGTCTTTTTTGTGTCTTAGGTAATGATTCTGTTGCCGGTGTTCAGTGTGATTATAGAATGTTTTTTGTTTTTGTCTTAATTCATTGACATCACAGAATAGCCTTGTTGAAGTTGATGTTCTGTGAGTGTGTTTATGTACAAATGAACACAAGGCTGCGAGTGCCAGGCCAACTCGAGATGTAGGGGGTTGTTTTTCTCTTCTATTGTCAGGATGTAAAGAGCAGCATGGAGGAGTGGCAAGGACCCTGAAGTGGGATTTGTAAACCTTGGGTTACTGTCATCCTTCTCTTATAATGTATGTCCTTGGACATATAAACTGAAACTTCTGGGTCTTAGTGTGTAATTTATCCTGGTTAAATTTCGTGACCTAACTCCATAAAATGAGTAAAATGAGAGGTTTAAATTTGAAGATTTCTAAAGTTATTTCCATTTCTTACATTCTATAAATAAAAAGTTTGTTTTAAAGCTAACAGAATTCCATTCTGAAATGTTGAATAAAATAAAAACACTAGGGAGTTCCTTCATTATTTCTTTAGGTATAGGCTTTGTGATATGGATAAAAGATGTCTCTGTTTATAGCTTCCCTAATCTCTGGGAACCAGTCCATGAATAAATCTGTACCGTTTGATCTTTCCCAACAATGCTGATAATAATACTTGTAATTTATTGAGTGGATCTGAAAATAATATCATTAATTTGATTTCCTTTTCATAGGAAAGAAAACATTACACATAATTATTTTAATTATCTTTTCCTACAACCTCAAATCAATATGTTTTATAAAATATATTGTTTAGTGTATTTTATGGCTGAGTTTATAAACAAGTCAGAAAATGTTCACAATTATGTAATTATATTCGTCACTAGGATTCTTATTTTTGTCATTATTTTCTGTGTAGCTACTTGTTGCTGGTAGAACCTCACATTTTAGCAATGAATCCTTTCCAAATATTTCACATCTAGGTAATCTAAAAGGAGAGTAGGCTTTTTTGTTGTTTTGTTGGTTGGTTTTTGCCTTGGTTTTCCATGGAGGTTCTGCTCTTTGTTGAAAGTTTATCTTCTTCTATCTTTCCTAACTGATTAGGAATATTATAGGAATGTTTTCTATGTTATGGTATAAAATGTTTTCAGCAGACAACATGACTTTATGTGTGTGAGTATTCTGTGTATGATCCTCTGAATGGACGTCTTGAGCTGCTGAGTCGGACTGTTTCCTGCAGTATGTGCAAATCCTCCATAAATGGCTCAGTTCGCGACTAGAGCAAAGCGCTACCTGTCTGTCTGGTGTGGGATCTCTTCCAAACTGACAGATGGCCTTGCTTTATCTGTCTGCTCCCAGGACAGTTCCTAGGAGAATCGCGGGCTGAATGTACAAAGACACAGAGAGAGTTTAGCCTTTAAGTAACCAGTGAGAATCTGCTTAGATTTGCCTTTTTTTCTTTTAACTTAAAAAAGTCATCAAACATGGGCATGTGATAACTTGATTACAAATAAGATGGAGATGGAAATATAAAGTTTAGAATTTTATTAATTGCAAATATTTTTGTACCTTTTTTGCATATCTGGTTTAACTTGCCTCTTTTTTTTGGAACAGTTTATTGACACAGAAGGTTGATATAGGATGTGGTGGAGTTGTAGTCTTGCTTCCTAGAAGAACTCTTTTGCATTGTTTTTGGCCTTAAATGTATTATCAGATCAACAGTGATCTTGGCATTTATTATAGGAAATCAAATATTCACATGATATCATGTCAAAGAACTGACCATATAGTTGGAGAGATAAGGTGTTAAATGTGAAAAATTATAAAAACTAAGACTTCCTAAGAGGAAATGATAGTGGACCATATCATATTCACACTAATATACAGATATTTATTAAATAAACCTCTCTTTATGGAATTTTATTATTTTCTTTAAGTGAAATATTATGCATAGAATTCAATGTCAATGTTTTTGCAGTACTTTCTACAAAATTAAAAAAATATGAACATGTGACTGGCATCTCCATTTTAGAACATGGTTACAGAAATACAAACACACACACATAAGCAGAAAGCCATAGTTGTAGATAAACATGTTCATGTGTCGTGGGGATTTCGTCCCAGCCGAAATCCGTGGGTGACCACAACTCGATGCGTAACAGAATCTCATACCGAGACACGTGGGGAGAAGAGAGTCCGGAGCCATGAGACCAATTACTCCATCTTGGGAAAAGGCCTTGTGGGTAGCTTAGACGGGGTTTTTATTAGAAGCTTTAGGACACATTTACATTGGATTGATTATTCATGAACTTATGCAGAACAGGGGTCTTCAGCTGAGTCATGAGGCTATATGGGAAGGGAATAGATAAGGGGTAGGTTTACTCATTAACAAAGCATTAGGATATAAATTCAGGTCTGGTGGCAGACAGGACCAGGGTAATACATTAAACAGGAGACAAATAAATTGAGAGTAAGCTAACTAGGGCTGTTAACTTTTGGGATCATAAAACATTGAGGCAGTGATCCATAAACTTAAGCTTCCTGACCTTGGGGAGGAAGAGAGACTCAGCAAGTTATAATTTCTTAAGATACGATTTTGCCAAATTCCCATTAGAGAATTCCTTTTCCATTGACATGATTCACACTTGCCCACACGGGAATGATTTTTCCTCACGTTGAGCCACGCTCTGACACGCGTGATTCCCAGACTGTGTTTACATGCGTGTGGAAAGAATTCCCATATTCATGTATAAATAACTTCATAGAGAAAGTAGAATTTTTGGTGCACTTTAAATAATTAAGATTAAAATAGAAAAGAGAGAACATAGAGCTTTTGAGGAAGAAAAACTATATACACAAAGACATAGCATTGGGAGACTTTGTCCTAAATATGGAGGATGGTGATAAGACTAAATTAGAATGAGCAGGGGTTTGTGGGGGAGAAACAAAAATTAGACAGGGTGGGTAAAACAATGCTAGTGTTTGGAGGGCCTTCAGAGCTGACTTTTAGAAGATAAATATTATATTATCTTTGCTATTCCATTAGCAAAAATTTTTTTAAAGATTTTATTTATTTATTTTTAGACAGAAGGGAAAGGAGGGAGAAAGAGAGGGAAAGAAACATCAATGTATGGTTGCCTCTCACATGGCCCCCACTGGGGACCTGGCCTGCAACCGAGGCATGTGCCCTGACTGGGAATCCTACCGGTGACCCTCTGGTTCTCAGCCTGCACTCAATCCACTGAGCTACACAAGCCAGGACACAAAATATTTTTTTATTGTGGTGAAAATAAACTTCTCATCTGCCAGAGAAAATGTAAATTGCATACATTTAGATATGCAACCTAGAAGCCAGCATAATAAAGTTGACATGGAAAAAATTTTGCATTTGAGGATTTTAGTTTGTTACTATGACAAATTTACTTGAGCACTCTAAGGCTCATTTTTCTCTTTTGTGAATTTTGTGTTAGAATAATAATACCATCTTATGGTATGTTCAAATAAATTAATATAATATATCTCTTAAAATACTTTTTAAAAATATTTATTCTGCATTAGTCATTGATTTTTTAATTAAAAATACTAAAAATTTACATATGATTTGATAAGTGCTTGGCTAGTGGAGGTTACATGCAAAGGGAATGCTTGGATCTAGAGAAATACAATTTTTTCCTTTTCATGGTGCATAACTTTTTTACAGTTCTTTCACAGCTTTGTTTGAGTAGAGCTTTTCCCAGCTGCACACTGGCTAAGTGATCTGCAGCTGTTGCAGCGCATCAGTCCAAAGCTGTGCCACTCTCTGTAACTACAGTTCAGGGAGGCATTAGAAGTAATTGTAGGACTTGGTAACTGAAGAGCATAGTAGAGAGAAAAATATCAAAACTAGCTCTTTCCTTATTTAGAATTCCCAAAGAATAATGCTCCTAGTGAAAAAAAATGTGTTGTATGACAGAGAAACACTTTGTCTGGTCAAAATTAGGGAGTTCAATTTTGAATAAAATGTTCACCTGTTTGGACATGTTACGAGTTAGTTGCTAGTGAGTCATCTAAGTGAAGACACTCTGTAGTTCATTGCACACATACCCATATTGTAAAATAGAGTGGGCTGACCTGGACACTGATTTTAAAGGAAGAAGAAAAGGAATATATGGAAGACAAGAAAGAATAAGGAAAATGGTAAAACAGCCCTGACTGGTGTGGCTTAATGGATTGGGTGTCATGCCGCAAGCCAAAATGTGGCTGGTTTGATTCCTGATCAGGGCACATGCCTAGGTTGTGGGCCAAGTCCCTGGTTGGAGGTGTGCAAGAGCCAGCCAATCAATGCTTCTCTTCAGCATGAATGTTTCTCTCCCTTTCTTTCCTCCTTTCTTCCTCTCTCTCTAAAAATAAATAAATAAAATCTTTGAAGATGGTAAAAACAGAAAGAAATCAAGAAATACAATCTGAAGGAAATAGATTTTTTAAAAGGGACATGGTCAGTGGAGTCAGGTAACAGGTTGTTCAAGGAAGCAAAGACTGAGCATTTTGGCTAGAAAAATATTTGATTTGGCTAGAATATTTTTATTTTAAAAGAGCAGTTTCATTACCAAAAAAGCTTGGGGATTGAAGAGTCAGAAAAAAAAAATCCAAGTGAAACAGAATGGGTAACACTAGAATGGATCAAAGTACAGAAAAACTAGCCCAAGAATGTGAGGAAACAGGAAAGTCTGTGTGGCAAGGAGGGGAGCTTATTAGAGTGTGTGTCATGTGTATTGTATGGGAAGGGTGATAGTGATGGAAGGTGTCAGTAAAGGCAAAGTTGGATACTTGATAGAGGGAATTGGATAGGGAAAATAGGTAAAAATAATGATCTCAGAAATGGCTCAATGGCAGAACCATTAAGCTATGAAGTAAAAAGCTGAGGTTCTTTGCAGAGAGAAGGTCCTGCCTCTTAATAAAATATGTTGGTATCTCTGAAACAGTTTCT
>PVJI01014674.1:0-43165 GCA_004026765.1 Micronycteris hirsuta
CTCAGAGAACCCCAAAGAAGCGGGACCCAAAGAGGAACACACCAAGGCACATCATAATTACATTACCCAAGGTCAAGAATAAGGAAAGAATCTTACAAGCAGCAAGAGAAAAAGAGACAGTTACCTACAAAGGAATCCCCATAAGACTGTCAGCGGATTTCTCAAAGGAGACCTTCTAAGCAAGAAGGGGCTGGAGAGAAATATTTCAAATCATGAAAAACAAGGGACTACAACCAAGAATAATCTATCCAGCAAAACTTTCAGTTAGAATGGAAGGGCAGATAAAGTGCTTCTCAGATAAGGTCAAGTTCAAGGAGTACATCATCATGCAGCCTCTACTTTATGAAATGTTAAAAAGTTTCATATGAGGACCCAAGAGCGAAGGCACCGAGGCCAGATCAGCTACCGGGGAATTCAGATCAGTCACAGCCAAGACGCTTCTGAGGTAAGCAAGCAAAATACAACCAGAGAAACAAAATAGAACCAGAGACAAAGAAGTTTAGAACATTCTGGCAGTAACCAGAGGGGAGGGGGAAGGGGAGAAGGGGGACAAGGGTATTTAGAAACTGCTATAAAGGACACATGGACAAAACCAAGGGGGAGGGGGGAAGCAAGGGAGGGAGGTGGGTTTGCCTGGGGTGGGGTGGGGGAAAGGTAAATGTGGACAACTGTAATTGAACAACAATAAAATAATTAAAAAAAAAAAACATGAGAAGAAAAAAAAAAAAGAATTGTATGTCCTCTCTTCTTGAACGACCCCCAGGACAGGACCTCAAGCATAACATCCTCATAATAAACAGTTTTTCTCTATAATCCTCTTTCACTGAACCATCTTCTCTTGAGTTCTCATACTTCCATTCCCTCACTACATTTTTCTCCACTTCTGATTCTCAGCTGATGTCTATACTCTATTTCTTTGTGGAAAAAAATAGATGCAAGCAAAAGAAGAACTTCTAAATTTGCCAGGACCACATCCACCAACTTACTTTCATCTGTATCCATAAATTACATCCTTCCTCCTGTTAATATGCATGAACTGCCATACTTCTACCTAGAGCTAATCCCTCATTATATACTTGGAATGTTTTTAGCTACTTAAAAATAATACCCCAGAATATTTCTTCCTATTTTCCCTGCCTCCTTGACTTTTCTTCTCTATTCAAAAGTTCATCACCAAACCTGACTTTAAAATTTTTTCCATTTAAAAAATGACAACAAATCTCCTTTGATCCACATCCCCATAGAACCACTATTCTATTTCTCTACTTTCCTTTACAGAAAAACTCCAAAGAGCTGTCAATTCTATGTCCACTTCCTTTTCTCCTATTCTCTTGAACTCAGTTCAATCAGGCTCATATTCTTACCAATCCAAGCAATAGCTCTTGTCAAGTCTCCACCAAATTATTGGTCAATCCTCAGTTCTCTCTTTTGAGGAACTAGCAGGAGCATTTGACAAAGTACAACATCTTTCCCTCTTGAGACAGATTCAAGACCTGCCTAACCATGGATACAAAAATAGTGAAAATCCTGTCCCCACATCCCAGGCCCCACTGCCCTTCCTTCCCCCAACTCCCTCTCTCCCTTGGTCAGCTTTACTAAAGTTCTTCACAGAGTCTATTACTACCTGGTATAAATCTATTTTTTTTGTGAAATGTAAGCTCAGTAAGGAAAAGAGATTTGTGTTTATACCAGTCTTTGGCCGACATCACTACAGATCATTTATATTATTTACTTTCATTATTCAAGCTAGTATTCCAACTAACAAATTTATTTCAGACCCAGAACTATATCATGTGACAACCAAATGAGTATTTCTATCTCAGTTTTTCCCCCTTAAATCTACTTCTCATGCTATCATTCCAACTCATAAATTAAATTATACAGTAAATAAATCTACAACAATGGTAACAAGCTAAGAAGAAGGAGCAATAAATATAATATCATGTGTGACTTGATCAAAATACAGGAAAACTCTTACTCTACTAATCATTCACATTAGCCACGACATATATCTTGCAATTTCTACTTTAAAAAATATAGTACTTAGCACCCTGGCTGGTGTAGCTCAGTGGATTGAGTGTGGGCTGGGAACCAAAGGGTCCTGGTTCAATTTCCAGTCGGGGTACATGCCTGGGTTGCAGGCCAGGTCCCCAGTGAGGGCCATGTGAAAGGCAACCATACATTGCTGTTTCTCTCCTTCTCTTTCTCCCTCCCTTCCCCTCTCTCTAAAAAGTAAATAAAATCTTTTAAAGAATATATATATATAGTACTTAGGATCACTTTATAGCACTTGAGGTCATATATACCTAGATTATAATTGTGGTTTTAGCATCCTGTGATTTGTTCATATTATTTAACTTTTTAGAACCTCATTTTTATTTTCCATGAAAATGGGGTGATCATAATAGAAGCTGATTCCCAGGGTTGTGAGGATAAATAAATAAACTAATGTGTGTAACTATTTCTAGTACTATAATTTAGACATTTATTTATTTTCATTGTGAACTCAGTGTTCATTCAGGGTAAAACTGAAAGGTGGACAATGGAAATACAGCCTGTCTACTTTAAATAAACTGTGTACCTACTTTGCTACAATATCTGGTCCACTGGAAGAAATCAATGAATATTAATTTATGATGATATACCTTAAAAGTATAACACCTCCGTATAGAGGGACAGTTCTGTACAGTTGTTACATAACTCAGTCCCTAAATTGCTCTACAAAAAGGAATAGAATCACAGATATACAAGGTCTGTCTAGAAAAACTACAGCCGTTGTTAATATAATGAGAATGGTTTGCACAACATGAATATAACCTGGTAGCCAAGGGGAGTGGACTGGAATGCACATGCATGAACAACAAGGACTTCACTGTACTAGCAAGTGGGGGCAGCAGATGCCGTTGAGTGAGCATGTGCACTGTGTGGCCATCTCATTCAAAATGTCTGAGTGAGTAGAGCTACAAATCTGCATCGAATTTTGCATTAACCTTGAACATTCCTCCATGGAAACTATTTGGATGATTCAGAAGGCTTCTGGGGATGATGCAATGAGTACAGCACAAATAAAAGTGTGGCAACTGGTGATTGGCATCTTCATCATGACAACATGCCTGCTCATGGATCATGTCTTGTGCAGAGTTTTTTGGCAAAACATCAAATCACCCAGGTGATTTAATCTCCCTACAGCCCAGATTTGGTGCCCTGTGATTTGTGGCTCTTCCCAAAAGTCAAATCACCTTTGACAGGGAGGAGATTTCAAACTGCTCATGAGATTCAGGAAATATGAGAGGGCAGCTGATGGCGATTGGGAGAACTGTGTGAGGTCCCAAGGTGCCTACTTTGAAGGGGACTGAGGTGTCATTGTCCTATGTACAGCGTTTCTTGTATCTTCTTCGATAAATGTCTCTATTTTTCACATTACATGGCTGCATACCTTCTGGAGAGACCTCATATAATAAAGTTTTGGTGCTCTTTAGACAACACTAATTGATCAGAACACCAACTTAATTATTCTTATAACAACTACAAGAATTAAACTGAAATAATTCATTAATGAGAAACTAAGTAGTGTTCTATCTGTTTTTAGGTCTAACATATTTTAATTTTAACATGTCAAAAAAGATAGATTAAAAATATATATGGCACCCATAATTTTAAACTATTGCTTATTGTAAAAGCATTTTCTCTTCTACAAAATTGTTTATTTAGCTTGATTCCTCTGACATTATCCCACTTTCTCTTATGTTTAGTGGTCTGCAGTTAGACTAATTAATAGATAAAGAGTTGATTAATTCAACAAGATAACAGATATATTAAAATATCTAATATGCAAGATATTAAAAACATATAACAATATCATTTTAATTAACTTTATTAGGGTACACTGCTAAATAAAATTATATTTCAAGTGTATAATTTTATGATCTATCATGAATACATTACACTGTGGGTCTGCCACCCAAAGTCAAATCTCCCATCATCATGTATTTGTCATGCGTTACCCTTTACTAATCCACCATCCAGAAATGCAAATCAAAACTGTAATGAGAGAGCACCTCACACCTGTTAGAATGGCAATTATCAACAATATAAGTAATCACAAGTGTTGGAGTGGTTTTGGAGAAAAGGAAACCGTCCTTCACTGCGGGTGGGACTGTAAACTGGTACAACCACTATGGAAAACAGTACGGAAGCTCCTCAGAAAATTTAGAATAGAGTTACCATATGACCCAGCAAAATTTTGAAAAGATTTGTTTGCAAAGATATATGCGCCCCTATGTCCATTGCAGCATTATTCACAGTGGCCAAGACATGGAGACAACACAGTGTCCCTCAATAGATGACTGGATAAAGAAGATATGGTACATATACTCAGTAAGGAATCCACAGTATATGGTACATATACACAGGAATACTGCAGGAACACACAGGAATACTACTCAACCATAAGAAATGATGAAACACTGCCATTTGTGACAACATTTGTGGATCTTGAGAATATCATGGTAGGTGAAATAAGTCAGACGGAAAAAGTTAAGAACCATATTATCCCACTCATGTGTGGGATATAAAACTGAAAGCAAGAAATGAATAAACAAGAAAAACAATTAGCAATATCATTTTGTGATTAAATGAAAAATGGGAATAAAAATGAAAGTTCTATCTAAACACAGTTGTATTTTTGTGTTTTACATATCTAGAGTCCAATAGCAGTATTTATAAATGAGCAGAACGGTTTTAAGTACAACTACTCCAACATAAAAATAATCATCTTGAGAGAAAAATACAATATGCATGCACAACCAATCTTTAAAATGCTTAAATTATTTCAGAACATTTTGAGAGCAGTGTTATACAGTTTATCTGAGTTTCAAAATCCCATCTGATACTCACTGGCTGTGAGAACTTAGCAAGCTACTACACAGCAAACACCTCAGGTTCTTCATCTGTGAAGTAAGAATACTATCTACCTCACCAATGTCTTGCAGGAATTAAAGATAATATGTCTCTTTTATGTAAACTTGGAGTTACTTTTTATTATTCCTTCTCCTTCACCCCATTACATGAAGTCTTTCTTTCCAGTGTCTGTCACTTAACCATTAATACTACACCTGGCCTCTGCCCAGCTGCTCATTTCTGTCTTTTATTTGACTCCCTCTTAGGTCTTTCTGAGCCCAGTTTTAGTTCCTCAAAACCTACAACAAGCCATCTCGGGTCAAATATCTGCAGTAGTACATTCCGTAGTCCTCTTCAAATTGTATATTCTATAATCCTCTCAAGTATTTCCACTGCTTACAAAACGAAGAACAAACTTCTGAACTTGTATTTCGTGCCCTTCATAATCTTGGTCCCTTGCCTACAAGGCTTTATTGTCTAATATTCTCCAAGAACACTCCATTTCACTTAATTAGGATACTCATTGCCTAGAAAGAAGTAATGAAAATGTTGATCCCTTTAACAAACCTGTTTTCTATTGCCTGTAATGGTCTTGCTTTCTTTGTTTCTCAGCTTCCTATTAAGGAACAATTTCTTTAACAGCAAATCATAGTCAAGTCCAATGACATTAAGTATGACTTATTTTTCTTAAAACTCATTTGTATTGTTATGCATGCATTATTTTGGAGCAATAACCTTCTGATTAAACTCTATTTCTTTTTTCCAATGCAGTTCATTATCCATACAGCAGCTAAACGAATACTTTAAAAATGCAAATCATATCAGGTTAAAGCATTGCTTAAAACCTTCTAGTGGATTTTAGGTTCCTATACTTCGAAGAGAAAACAGAAGCCTCATGCATCACTCTGCACCTGCCTGCCCTGCCTCTTCATTTTGGCTCTGGGATTTATCACTACATTTGTGCTTGCTAGGCTCCTGGAACCCTGCATGTTTATTTTTCTTTGTCCATTTAATTCTCCCCACCCCCCACTTATTTTGTGGCTTACTTCTCTGACGAGACTTCCTCTGACCATATTTTCTAAAGTACTCATCAAAAAACATACACTTGTACACAGATACTTGTACACATATAACCACTCTCTATATTTTTCCCTGCGTTATCTTCTTAGAATTTATGATTATCTGAATTTATTAATTTCTGATGCTACCATACTCCTAACTCTTTAAATGAAATGTTAACGCTATAGAGTACAAATGGTCTTCTTTATAATTGTATCCCTAACTCATTATGTTGAAAATGCTCAGTAAACAAATGCTCAATTAGTAAATTAATCCTACTGTTAAAAGCATATAATCTCTTTATTTAACCAGAATGTAGATTCCTTAAGGAAAGAACTTTTTCTAAATACCTTAAACTTTTTTTTAATTTAATCTTTATTGTATTTTTTCCATTACCATTTAATTCCCTTATATCCGCCTCCCCCCAGCAATCATCACACCATTGTCCACGTCCATGGATCCTTTTTCCTTTTTGCTCAATCTCTCCACCCCCTAGCCCACAGGACCACCAGCTGTCATCTGCTCATCATCTATGTGTCTGTCTCTGCTTTGCTTGTTAGTTCACTTTGTTCACTACATTCCTCATATGAATGAAATCATATTGTATTTGTCTTTCTCTGACTGGCTTATTTCACTTAGCATAATGTTTTCCAGGTCCATCCATACAATTACAAAGGGTAAAACTGTCTTCTTTTTTACAACCAAGTAGAATTCCATTGTGTAAATGTCCCATAGTTGTTTTATCCACTTATCTGTTGATGGACACTTGGGCTGCTTCCAAATCTTGGTGATTGTAAATAATGATGCAATGAACATAGGGGTGCTTATGTTCTTTTGAATTAGTGTTTTGGGTTTCTTCAGATGTATTCCCAGAAGTGGGATCACTGGGTCAAAAGGTAGGCCGTGTTTAATTTTTTGAGCTATCTCCACACTGCTTTCCACTGTGGCTGCACCAGTCTGCATTCCCACAGTGCAAAAGGTTTCCCTTCCTCCACGTCCTCACCAGCACTTGCTGTTTGTTGATTTATTGATGGTAGTCATTCTAACAAGTGTGAGATGCTATCTCATAGTGGTTTTAATTTGCATTTCTCTGATGACCAGTGAGACTGAGAATCTTTTCATACGTCTATTGGCCATCTGTATGTCCTGTTTGAAGAAGTGTCTTTTCAGGTCCTTTGCCCATTTTTTTAATTGGCTTATTTGTTTTCTTGGTGTTGAGATTTGCAAGTACTTTATAAAGTTTGGATATTAACTCCTTATCAGATATATCAGTGAGTATGTTTTATTTTGTGGGTTGTCTATTTATTTTGTTGATGTTTCCTTTCATAGTGCTAAAACTTTTTAGTTTGATGTGGTCCCATTTGTTTATTTTGTCTTTTGTTTCCTTTGCCAGGAGAGATATATTCGATAAAAAATTTCTACAAGCAATGGCCAAAATTTTGCTGCCTATGTATTCTTTTAGGATTTTTATGGTTTGGTGTCTAACACTTAAGTGTTTGATCCATTTTGAATTTTTTCTTGTGTGTGGTGATTACTATGACCTTGTAGTGTAGTTTGATATTAGGTAGTGTGATTCCTCTAACTTTGTTCTCCTTTCTCGGGATTGCTGTTGCAAAAGGGGCCTTTTGCGGTTCTGTACAAATTTTGGAAATATTTGTTCTAGTTCTGTGATATATGTCATTGGAATCTTGATAGGAATTGCACTGAATCTATAGATTGCTTTGGGTAGTATTGGCATTTACTGATGTTAATTCTTTCTATCTATTAACAGGGTATGTGCTTACAATTATTTGCACCTTCTTGAACTTCTTTCTTCAATGTCTGATAATTTTCTATGCACATGTCTTTAACATCCTTGCTTAGGTTTATTCCTAAGTATTTTATTCTTTTTGAAGCAATTATGAATGGGATTGTTTTAATTTCCCTTTCTGTTAGTTCATTATTGGCATATAAAAATGCAACTGATTTCTGAATATAAATTTTGTATCCTGCTACATTACTGAATTCATTTCTCAGTTCTTGTAGTTTCTTGGCAGAATCTTTGGGATTCTCTATGTACAGTATCATGTCATCTGCAAATGAAAACAGTTTTACTTCTTCCTTTCCAATTTAGATGCCTTTTATTTCTTCTTCTTGTCTGATTGCTGTGGCTAGGACTTAACAGGATTCAACTATGTTGAATAAGAGATGTAAAAGCAGACATCCCTGTCTTGTTCCCAATCTTAAGGGGAACGCTTGTAGTCTTTGCCCTTTGAGTATGATGCTGGCAGTGGGTTTGTCATATATGGCTTTTATTATGTTTAGATATGTTCCCTCTATTTCCACTTTGCTGAGAGTTTGAATTTTGATCATAAATTAGTGCTGGATTTTAACAAAAGTTTTTTTCTGTATCTATTGATATGATCCTGTGGTTTTTGTATCCATTTCATTTATGTGGTGAATCACCTTTATTGATTTGCGAGTGTTATACCAACATTGCATTCCTGGAATAAATCCCAGTTGATCATGGTGTATGAATGATCTTTCTGATGCATTACTGTATTCGGTTTGCTAATATTTTGTTGATTTTAGCACCTATGTTCATCAAGGATATTGGCCTATAATTTTCTTTCTTTGTAGTGTCTTTTTCTGATTTTTAATTAGGATAATGCTGGCCTTGTAAAATGAGTTTGGGAGCCTTCCTCCTCTTGAATTTTATGAAATGCTTTGAGAAGGAGAGGTGTCAGTTATTCTCAGAATGTTTGGTAAAATTTACCTGTGAAGCCATCTGGCCCAGGGCATTTGTTTTCTGATTACTGCTCCTATTTTACTAGGTGTAATCTATCTATTCAGATTCTCTGATTCTTCTCAATTTATTTTTGGGAGATTGTATGTTTCTAGGAATTTATTTATCAATTTTGTCTGGGTTGTCCAGTTTGTTGGCATATAATTGTTCATAATATTCTCTCTCTATTTTTTTTAAGATTTTATTTATTTATTTTCAGAGAGAGGAGAAGGGAGGGAGAAAGAGCAATGTATGGTTGCCTCTCACATGGCCCTCACTGGGGACCTGGCCTGCAACCCAGGCATGTGCCCCAACTGGGAATCAAACCGGGACCCTCCGGTTCCCAGCCCGCGCTCAATCCACTGAGCTACACCAGCCGGGCAATTTTCTTACAATCATTTGTATTTCTTTGGTGTCAGTTGTTATTTCTCCTCTTTCATTTCTGATTTTATTTATTTGGGTCATTTATCTTTTTTTCTTAATGAGTCTGGTTAAAAGTTTATCAACCTGTTTATCTTTTCAGGGAAACAGCTCTTGGATTCATTGATCTTTTGTATCATTTTTAAGACTCCATTTCATTTATTTATGCTCTGATCTTCATTATTTCCTTCCTACTACTCACTTTGGACTTTGGTTGTTGTTCTTTTTCAAGTTCCTTTAAGTGTGAAGTTAGATGGTTTATTTGAGCTTTTTCTTGTTTTTGAGATAGGCCTGTGATGATATGAATTTCTCTCTCAGGATTGCTTTCCTAGTGTCCCACAAATTTGAATTGTGTGTTCTCATTTTCAGTTGTTTTAAGGTATCTTTTGATTTCTTCCTTGATCTTGTTTTTGACCCATTCATTGTTTATTAACATGTTATTTAGCTTCCATGTCTTTAAGTGTTTTTCAGTGTTCTTCCTGTGATTGATTTCTAGTTTCATTGCATTGTGGTCAGACGAGATGCTTGATATGACTTCAATCTTTGTAAATTTATTGAGACTTGTTTTGTGTTCCAAAATGTGGTCTATCATAGAAAACATTCCATGTGCATTTAAGAAGTATGTATGTTCTGCTGCTTTGGGGTGAAATGCTCTGAAGATATCAATTTAATCCATTTGATCTAGTATGTCATTTAAGACTACTGTCTCCTTGTTGATTTTCTGACTGGAAGATCTATCCAATGAAGTCAATGGGCTGTTAAAACCCTCAACTATGACTGTATTTCTGTCAATCTGTCCTTTCTATCCATCAAGATTTTCTTTACATATTTAGGTGCTCCTATGTTGGGTGCATAAATGTTTACTAGAGTTATAGTCTCTTGTTAGATTTTTCCTTGTATTATTATGTAGTATCCTTTATGTCTTTTACTATAGCCTTGGTTTTAAAGTCTAAAGGTTTATAAGTACTGCTACCCCAGCTTTTTGTTTCTTTTCCATTTGCATGGAATGTCTTTTTCCAAACTTTTGTTTTTAGCCTGTGTATATCTTTTGATCTGATATGGGTCTCTTGGAGGCAGCATATATATAGGTCTTGTTTTCTTATCCATTCAGGTACCCTTTGTCTTTTGGTTGGAACATTTAAGCCATTTACATTTAAGGTGAATATTGACAGATACATATGTAGGGGCATTTTATTGTTAAACTGTTTTACTCTGTATTTTTTCTTTCTTTTTTTCTTCTTTTTAAAGCAAACCCTTTGACATTTGTTGCAGTACTAGTTTGTTGTTAACAAACTCCTTTAGCTTTTTCTTGTCTTGGAAGCTCCTTATTTTTCCTTCAAATTTAAATGATAGTCTCCCTGGGTGAAGTAGCCTTGGTTGTAGGTCCTTGGTTTTCACCAACTCCAATATTTCACACCACTCCCATCTGGCCTGAAATGTTGAGTAATCAGACACCAGTCTAATTGGTGTTCCCTGTACGTAATTACCTACTTTTTTCTTTCGGCTATTAGGATTCTCTCCTTCTCTTTAAGCCTTGTTATTTTAATTATCATGTGTCTCAGTCTAGACCTCTTTGGGTCCAACTTGTTTGGCATTCTCTGAGCTTCCTGGACTTGTGTGACATTTTCCTTTACCAGATTAGGGAAGTTTTCAGTCATTATTTCTTCAAATAGTCTCTTGATCCCTTGCTCACTGTCTTCTCTTTCTGGTATTCCCATGATGTGGATGTGGTTATATTTCATGTTGCCCTAAATGTTTCTTAAGCCCTCCTCATTTTAAAAAAAATTCTTTTTCCTTTTTGCTGCTCTGCCTCGGTGTTTTATTCTACCTTGTCTTCCGAAACACTGATGCAATCCTCTGCTTCATCTAATCTACTGTATATTCCTTCCTTGTATTATTTATCTCAAATATAGCCTTCTTTATTTTGATTGGTCTTTTTTATGGCTTCTATGTCTTTTTTCATGGTATTGAGTAGCCTTATAATCATTACTGTAAACTCTCTATTTGATAAATTGCTGGCCTCCATTTCATCTAGTTCTTCTGAAGAACTGTCACTCGGGGTGTTTTTCTTTGTCTTCCCATTTTGGCTGTTTCTTTGTTTTGTTTTGTTTTTTGTTGTTTCTTTTTTTTTTTTTTTAAGATTTTATTTAGAGAGAGGGGAAGGGAAGGGGAAAGACAGGGAGAGAAGGAGAGAAATATCAATGTGTGGTCACTTCTTGTACATCCCCTACTGGGGACATGGCCCGCAACCCAGGCATATGCCCTGACTGGGAATCTAACTGGCAACCCTTTGGTTCACAGCCCTCGCTCAGTCCACTGAGCCACACCAGACAGGGCTTGGCTGCTTCTTTGTATTTTCTGCTTTAGATGTTAAACTAACTAGCTGTTAAACTGATCAGCTATTAATCTAATCAAGTTGTAATCAGCAGTCCAGCTTAAGCAGGGCAGGGTGGGGCAGAGTAATTCCTGCAGGCAGAGCTACTGCTCTTCCTCAGGCTGATCCTCACTTGGAGGGGAGTGCTCTGCTGGAGCAAAATGGCTTCTGCAGTATGGGGAATGACTCAGCACAGGGACCCTGGTGGGTGTTCCTTCAGTTCTCTCCCCAGAGCCACCAGCCCCAGACTCACTTCAAGTGTATTTAGTTCATTCTGCCCTCCCTCTGCTGGAGCCCAGTGTAAGTGGCTGCAAACAAAATTTTGTGTGTTAGCCCTTTAAAAGTCTCTCTGCATCTCCAGCTGTCCTTCCTGGCAGACAGAAACCCTGCTGCATGTCACAGCGGATGCTATCTGGGTTTATTCCTGGCTCTCGTGCTCTAAACTGGGGAGCCCAGCTTGGGATTTTGACCCCACACTTCTCAGGAAAATCCCCTGGCTTCTGAAATATTCCTCTGGAACTTTCTGCCTGCGTTGGGAATGCAGCCTGCCCTCTCATGCCTCCTCTGCACTCCCTACCACCATTCAGGTTATGGTGAATGGTTTCTTCCATCTGTCCATGGTTATAAGGTTTCTCTCCAGCTAGTGTTCACTTAGTTATTCTGGATTATTTCTCTATAATTTAGTTGTAATTCCAGATTGGTCCTGGGAGAAGGTTAATGTAGCTTCCACTTGCTCCTATGCCATCTTGGATCCACCTTTAAATTTTTTGAATTCAGTATAGTGGCCTGACTATGTCAGGTGCTCAGATATTTAGTTCTTCTTTTTTATCAAGTAGAAATACAGGTTAAAATAAAATCAATGCTAAGAACTAACTAAAAACAAATAGAATTTTCAAAGTGAAACAGAAAATGGAAAATAAAAATATCTTTCAATCCATTTTATAGAATAGCTAGCTAGTTTCTCATTCATATGTCATGAAAATTATTTTTATGTAGAGTTTTATTCACCAAGTCATCTGCAGAATTATTTTGTACAGAATTTCAGCTCTATTGAAATAAAAATAAACCACAAAGTTTTCAAAGATTAAGTGAATTGAATTTATCAACTCTAGGTCCCACAAAGCCCACAAGGGGACTTTTTGTCAGTTGCATAGTTCTAAAACTAAGACCAGGAGCTCCAACAGCACAATTGGTTAGTGCACGGTACTTATAAAACTAAGACCATGACTTTTAATGTTTTTTTTCCTATTGTCACCAAATTTCTCATTGTAATATATATATATATTACATAATATATATATATATTACATAATATATAATTTGTAATATATATATATATTACAAATTACTGAAAAGACCAACTGCTTTGAAACTTCAAAAGAAACAGAATAATTCATACCAAAATATTTTCAAAATCTTCTAATAGCAAACTATTTTGCTGAGCTTTCTTTTTTCTTTCCTCTACTACACCTGATGCTAAAATTTACAGTGAAAAAGTTTTAAAAAGCTGGTGATGTTAAGTGAGTGAAATGCCTGGCACTGGTTATCATTCAATGGTTATTTTAAAACAAATAAATAAAACAATTTAAAAAGGCATTCAGTGAGGATCCTGATAAAATACTTTATCCCAGAACATTGTTAATAATATGTACAAAATTCAACTGATTTGAAAAGTGAGGTAGAAATGTAGTGCTTGATAATGCATTTGTAAAAGATGTACCAAGTGAGACATAAGGAAATATGATATTTCTTAACTAAAACACAAATCATAAGAGAGAGAGTGGGTTTTTATATTTATCTATGTTATCAAATTAGCATTCTTAATTATGTGTAACATTTTTGGCCTATATTCATATACATTGGTGACTCATGTAGTTAGTTCTTTAATTAATAGTTAATAAAGAACTAAACTTTTTAATAAATGTTGAAATATTCAAGACTATGTGGCGCATTTTTAATACTTTAAGATGTTTTAACAATTAAATGTCATTTGTTAATAGTAAGACTGGCCAATATCAGATATTTTTATGAGGTATTTGTTGCCAATATCCATGTTATTTGAAAATGACTGTAATAATGAGGGGATTAAAGATGCTAATAATAATTAAGTTATATGAGTAATAATTGTTGGAAAGGGAAATATGTTGGTTTATTATAGTTGTAAATAACAATTCCATTGAATAGACATTTCATGGTCAGTGTCCAACCTCAGATATAGGACTCTCTAAGAAAAAATGAGAAATTTAGAAAGCAGTATTAGGTCTGATGATATTTTCCAGAAAATAAATAAAGAAATAATTAAAATTGTATTATACCCCCCAATAGGGAAATACTGAAATAAATATGCTACAATTTAACATGGACTAGCTTACAGTGATTATTAAGGTTATGTGACAATATACATCATATTAAAAGTGAATGAAGCAGGTTATAAATTATTTTAATCTAATCACATACATGTAAAGAAACACTGGCTTAGGAAACAAAATGTTAAAAATAAACACTTAAAATAATAACCATGTTTGTAATTGGAAGGAGATATTCCCTCAAATGTTCTATAAAAAAGTGATTTTATTTTTTCGAATACATAATGTTGCACATGCACCATGCCTCCACGCGAGTCCTCAAGCCCAGTATCTCCCTTTCCATGTATCTATGAATCTATCAGCAGAAATTTCTCCTCTACCCACCCTTCAAAATTAGGTTATCCCAGGAATTCTTTCTGTTATTCCACATATTCATTCTGAATGACTTCTAACAAACATCTTTTATTCCACTGACTCCCCAGTCTGTCTCTCCCAAACACTGCCTCTACTCTAAGTTCCACTCCTTGGCCATCTAAGAGAAACTGAATATTCCAGAGTTTTCTAGAAAATATTTATACAAAAATGTTAACAGGAATCCCTTCAATCACTTTTGGCCTCTTGAGGTGTTATTTGTTATAATACCTGTTTCTGAAGTTGGATACCTTAATAGCAAACTTCACGTCTTTCTCTACCTCTCTCATTAAAAAAAAAAAAAAAAAGATTCACCAAATACAAGCTATTCCACTTCAGAAATCTCCTGAATTTTATGCACCTTCTCCACTGTCACTCCATTAATGCATTCAGCTCTTTCCTTTTTTCCCCAATCATACTTTCTAAATACTAAATCTATTATTCCCTTTGAAACTTTACATCATTCACATGCATTAACACTATTTTACAATTACCATTTGTGCTTCCTATTCCTTGTACCTTTTCTCCCATTCCACCCCGCTTCCACTCCCCGCTGACAACACTCCTTGTGATCTCCATTTCTGTGAATCTGTTCCTGTTCTAGTTGTTATGAGAAATGGAGAAGCCAAAGAACTTATATGTATGGCCCATGCACACGAACTAAGATGGGTAATGACGGTGGGAGGGAGGGTACAGAGCAGAGGGGAATAAAGGGGAGAAAAGAAATGGGGCAACTGTAATAGCATAATCAATAAAATACATTTTTTAAATAAAAAAACACCATTTTATAGACAAAATGGATGCACAAAAAGGGTAAGAATTTGGTAACATAGCTAGTAGGTGCTAGAGTTGACACCTTTAATTATTGCTACAATTTCCCTGTCTCTGTTACTTCTTCTAATTACTTTTTTAAAAAATATAGTTCTGCCCCTATTGCCCGCATGATAACAATTCAAACTCACTAGTATCTCAAAGCTCTTGAAAGTCTAGAGCAAGTGTCCCAGCTTACGTTTGACCCTCCTTACCCCATACCTTGTGTTCCTGCCAAACTGAACAGAAAGACTTAGGACGTGCTGGGTCCTTTCTCAAACCCGCCACTTTGTTTCTCTGTTGTCTGTCCCATTCACTCTCCTCCAAAACACCTTATAACAAGGCTCAAAACTTCGTCAATGGAGCCTCCCCTCCACCTGTCCTCAATCTGCAGAGTATCTTGTCCAGCTCTCCACATTCCCATAACAGTATATTCATGTGTTTGACACATTATCTACTGTAAAGTAACAGAGTTTAATTATTGACTAGTCTATCTTCCTCACTAAATGACAATCTTCTTAGGAGTAGGGATTGGGGATTAATTGTTATGTCATTTTTCTCATCCAGTAATATTAGTTGCATATCCACCGCATGCTTAACTCAGGCCTGCCACACAGTAGACATTCGATAAATGGTAATGCAGAACATTATCAGAGCACCATATTAAAAATCAGACTACAACTTTTTTTTTTAGTTAAAAAATATAAGCAATGAAATCTAAAAAAAAAATCCCAGAAAAACTAGATTTCACCTTCTTGTGACTGACCTTATTGACTTCTTTGATTACTGGTTTTCTCATTTATTAAATAAAAGCAATAATACTTCACCCTCTCCCAACAAATTAGATATTTTTGGAAAGGATAATTCTTATTAGACAGTTTTCAAGGTCAGGGAGATTTATACAAGAACTACTAGCAAAGCCTGAGAGATCTCTAGGGATAGAAGGCAAAAGACATGAAAGAGGATGAGATATAGAAATGACAGAAGGGATGAAAAGAAACTAAGATAAACTTCACTCTCTTGAAAATGTTATTATTTCTGAAATATTAAGTAATCAAATACAAATTCATTTGGATCAAATTCTCTGCAACAAAGAGAAAGCATTTTTCTCCTTCTCTCTTTGTGTAAACTCTTGGTTCAGCTACCGCCCAATGGAGCAACTATGGTAAAAGACCACTGTCAAATGCTTTTACTTTTAGCCCATTTAAGCTATTGTAAAACTCAACTTGGCAGTCACCTTGCTGCACAGTGAAAAAGCAGGATAAATGAAACTTCCCTGAAGTTCCTTTTTATCATCAAACAGTAGGAGAACATTATTGGCTCCCTCCAGTTGTGGCTAGGTTACACGGGTTATATATTAACATTTTAAGCCAAACTCCCATAGTAATGTGATATTATTGGGCCAGTTTGTCTAACTTGAGAGAAAGCCCTATTAAAGGTAGAAGTATTTTGTTTCATTTCTTGAGACTATTCATAAAACCTTAGGAAATATTAGAAATCTAGGTGTTTTTCTCCCTAGAATAAATAGGAAAAGAAAGAAAAGGCTCTCTCAAAGCAAATTAAAAACATAATAATAAATTAAAATGTACTTAATATATTATGAATTCATTTGTAGAATTTTCAAACTTTTTTATTAAAATTCAATTCATCTAATAATAGATATTTATAAATATCTATCACAAAAGATAAGTATAGACAGAATTATACTTGAAATCAAGGAAAATAAGACTAAAGTAAAATGAATTAGTCTACTTTCACTTCACCGAGATTTGGCATTTACCATTTGTTACATCAAATAATTCACTTAATCGCTCAATGTCACATTTCCTTACTTGTGAAATAAAAATAATGGGTAATGCACAGGTTATTTTAAATATTCAGTTGATATGTATAATAGCTGGTACAAATAGGTGATTAGTAGATATTATTTAAGAGAAAAATTTAATACGTTAATGTAATCAAATTCAGTCCTCACTGAGGTAATTGCTCAATAGCCCTTAATTAAAGCTAAATGGTCAGATTATTTTGTATTAAATCTTTTGTTTTAGTTCATCATTCTTATATTTCATTATAGTAAAGTATGTGATGATTTTAGAGAATACATAGGAAGAAAAATGGGTGGACCATGATAAAGTGAGAACTTTGTTTCTTAGAGGTTTTCTTGAAAACACATTAAAAAAACAAATAAATGTCAATTATGATTTATTTTATTTATTTAAAGTTTAATTGAAGTAAAAAATTACAACCATCAAAGCTGATTTAAACTGAAGTAAATAGGTGAGTGGATATAGCCAACAAAAGTAGAAATACTGCTGTCCTCCTTCCTGTTCTAAAATGTCAGTGTGTTTGAGGGCTAGTTTGTTGTTTGTTTGTTTCTTTGAGATACAAATTATGTGGGCATATGTGTGATATTTTACTGAAAGGACTTCAACTAACATTCAAAAAATCACTTTGATATGTATTAACCATTGATTATTCACGTACACTATGTTGGGAACAATGTGCTAAAGATAAATGAAATCCTCTCAAGGAATGCACTGAGTAGTGAAGAAGGTGGGTATACAATGTAAAAATTACACGATTCACTCATGAATTGTGACACAGAGACAGAGAGATAGCCAGAGGATGTCCCTTCATCCATCCTACTGAGGAGGGGCAGGTATGTTAGCTGTGTTACTTTTTTCGGATGAATAAAAATTGGCCAGGTCAAGCAAGGTGAAAGGAAATCCCAGGCAGTGGGAAATGGTTTGGTGTGTGGGAGGCAATGTGGAGAAGTTTTGATAGTTGAATGCTAAAGACAGGACGGAAGATGTAGGCAGGGCTGGATTCTAGAGTGTCCTTCATCCCATGCTAATGTGATTACATTTGTCTAGTATGCAATGAAGAGGCAAAGAACTAATATATATAAGGAGGTTAACATCCTGTGCATCTATTCAATTATTTTGACTACAGTGGGAAGCAATATTTGAAGAAAATACTGCAAGTATGGAGGACAGAGAACTATTAGAATTTATACATGAAAAGTGATGGATAATGGAACTGGGCAAAAAGGAAAAAAAGATAAGAAAGGTAGCAAAGACACAAAAATATATTGTGAGTAGCTTCCAAATTTTGGCAATTGTAAATAATGTCGTGACATAACGCATCCTTCAGACAAATAGCAGATGAGTGGATAAAACAACTATGGGACATTTATACAATGGAATACTACTTGACCTGAAAAATAAACAAAATTTTACGCTTTGCTGCTGTATGGATGCACCTGGAGAACATTATGCTAAAGTGAAATAAGCCAGCCAGAGAAAGACAAACATCATATGATTTCACTCATATGTGGAATCTAATGAACAAACTGAACTAACAAGCAAAATAGAGACAGACTCATAGATAGAGAGCAGGCTGAGAACTATGTGAGGGGCATGGTTAGGGGGTAGAAGGATCAAGCAAAAAGGAAAAATGACCCATGGACATGGACAATAGGGTAAGTGGAGCAGATGAGAGTAATGGGGGAAATTGGGACAACCGTAATAGAATAATAAAAAATGAAATTAAATTAACTGTACCTATAAAACATATTCTGGATAAATCCACACTATGAAATCATTGTCACAATTTTACTTCTGTGACCATTTAATGTGTTGAGAAGACCCAACTTTGTATCTAATGTAATTGCAATATTTTTACATACCACTCATTTTAACAACAGTAGGTTTATAGTATATTTTATAACAAGTTTGGGTTTTATACTTTATTATTCATCATCCTCAGCTTTATCTGGCAGTTCTTACAAACTTATTTATCTTTGTGAAGTTTAGAATCCATTATGTTGTCTAGTCCACAAAAATTTATGTTGAGTTGTTTTGGAGGCTAATTCATTCCTACCCAAGAACAAAATATCAGTTTGTACATATCTTCCTGTATCACCCTCAGTGATGAGATATGTTTTCTTCATATAGATCTTGGACATTTATTGATGTTTATGTCAAGGTAGCTCCTCCTTTATGTTGCTACTACCAATGAGGTTTGATTGTTCATTTTATATTTTTAAATTATTTTACAATGTAGATAGGATTATATAATGGGTACCCCAGTACTAAATACCAAGCTCTCTCAAATTCTAGCATTTGATCATACTGGCTTCAGATTCTTTTCTCCAAGAAATCAAGTACTAAAGATAAGATTGAAGCCTCTGTTTACCTTACTAGACCCCTTTCAGAGTGGAGTTGCCATATAAAATTCAGGACTTCCTATCAAACTTGAGTTTCAGATAAAGGATGATTCAATTTTTAATTTATCTCATGTGATATGCAATTTGAATGTATTTTGTTTTGCTAAATCTAACAACCTGATCCAGCAAGGTATAGGAATATTCTCAATTTTTTATCATTCATAAATATTTCAACTCTACTGCTACACATTATGTGTTCTTAAGCACTTTATAGCATTGTTTTGCATGTCTTCAAAACTAAATGGTTCAAACATATTTCCATTCATTCAAAAATAGATGACTGATTTATCTCTTCAGCATACACTCCAATGGTCTGAACAGTTATCATGTTTTAAATTGTGATTGAAGAGTACAGATAGTCCTAGTTTTGTCAAAAACATGGTTTATATTTTCTGTTAATCTTGCTACAATGATATCAGGGTAGAGAAAGGGAAAAAAGTATCTATGCTCTTCCTTCCAACAATTGGAAATCCCTTGTGCCTTTGAAAATTACTGATGTCTTGAGTTGCATTCCAAGCAACTGTAATCAGAATCAGCAAAAGTCAGTCTAAAAGCCATGCATGTTTATAAACTCCACAAGTGGTTCTTCTGTGAGAGTGAGACCCTTTGCCTTAACCAAAGATAAGCTTTTAATAACATTGAAAAAATCCCACTTCTTTGTGTGAACCAAGTGTACATTTTCCAGCACTTTGTTATACATTTTTAAGATTCTTGCTACTTCTAAAAATAGCACTAAATTACTCCCATAAAAGCTACCAGCTTTAATCTCTAAAGTTTACCAGTGGTATTAATTATTAAATACAAGTTAATTGAAATTTTATAGAATATTCAAGCCTGTTTTGGTTCTGCTGGACTCCCCGATGTTATAATATTTTGGTCTGCAAAAAGTGAACAAAATATCCTGTGAAGTGTTCAACAATCTATGGATGATTTAAATTAGTCAACCCACAATATTTATTCAAGCTTTCTTTGCAGTTTAATTTTCTTCTTACTCTATTACAGTATCTTATGCTTTAGTAAGATGATTACTTTACTGTTCCTCAAATATACATCATTTTTCCTGCTTTGCTTATACTCTTTAACTGAAATAGATATTTTTACCTTTGTTGATAAATTATACCTACATTCTTAAGTAACATCTTCAAAATCAACTTCTCTTCCTCCTCAAAATCTCCTAAACCAAATGTTAGTTCTCCATTTCTGAATCCTAAAAGCAGGTCACTCGTATATTTTTAGCATGCTTAATACATTATTATATTACAACAATTTGTGTACTTGACCTTTCCCTTAGTGAAAAACTATAATGTTAATAGTTAGAATTATAATATGTTATAATTATTCAGCACTTACTATATTTCATTCAATGTCCTGGATGGTGTGGTTCAGTGGATTGAGTACTTGCCTGTGAACTGAAAGGTTGCTGGTTTGATTCCCAGTCAGGGCACAGGCCTGGGTTGTGAGCCAGGTCCCCAGTTGGGGGTGTGCAAGAGGCAACTGATCAATGTATCTTTCACACACTAATGTTTCTCTCCCTCTCTTTCTTCCTCCCTTCTCCTCTCTCATAAATAAATAAATAAATGAACAAACCAACAAATAAACAAATAAATAAAATTTCGTTCAATAGGTTAAGGTCATTATTTGTTTTAACCCTCAATATAAACATATATGATATATAAAATTATTTTTTTCTGTTTTCCTAACAAGAAAGTATAAGTAGAATGAAGTTGAATAGTTCTTCCAAAATTACACGATCAGCACAAGGCCAGAATTTGAACAGGTCTCACTGCAAAGGCAGCATCTTAACCACAATGCCCTGTAGTGCCGCAGAAGGTCTGTTGCCTTTATAGGGTCTTGCTCAGAAACTTTCACATGGCAAACCCTAGGATATTTACTGCATGGAATCTCACCATCTAACACCTACCATCAGTTTGATCATATATAGGTTGTTTATATAATTAATATAGAAATCTCAAGTCAACATTTGTGAATGTTTCCATTTCCTCATTACTGTATGCTTCAGAATTTTAATTAGAATATGCTTCCAGCTAAATAACATGGCCGAATCACTCATTCTTATGCCGCCTCCTCCCTTCTAGTGGACTCCAGTGGTTTTGTAGGTCTGAACTGACAGCCATTACATAAAGCAGCCAAAGGATGATTAGCTTGGAAAGCTGAATTTTGTCAAGTTAATTATCAGTGGTACACACTGACTTTGATTCATGAATATGGCTTTTAGCAAGGCTCTTAAAGCGAGAAGTTAATCAGTCAACACTAATTTTTTACAGTTTAATGGAAATGTCAAAAGGAGAATTGCTGAGAACGCCCAGGAAAGAGGGACCCTGGTGTGCACTGAAAGAAACACCAAATATAAAAGAAGCATTCACTTTAGAGTGTTTTGAGGCTACCTCATCATGAAATGAACACTCCATTAACAGCTGGAGCTTCAATCTAATCAAATATCAGTGCTCTTAACAAGCCCAGGGATCAATTGAGAGGTTGTACTCTGTCTTTCAGGTACAAACTTTCCGAATTAAATGGAGGTGTGTGGCACTAAGGGTGAATGCAAAATGGTAAGACAAAGAAAATGTATTCTTGTTAACCATAAGATATTTAAAATTTATTACATAGTACTTAATCAAATTGGAAATGTTCTATAATCTCTTCTTAGTTCAATTTGAAAAATGCTATTAGGGCTTTAGCCAGGTAG
This sequence comes from Micronycteris hirsuta, assembly GCA_004026765.1. Lineage (NCBI taxonomy): Eukaryota > Metazoa > Chordata > Mammalia > Chiroptera > Phyllostomidae > Micronycteris > Micronycteris hirsuta. The sequence goes on from PVJI01014674.1 coordinate 21,979, forward strand.
TACAGCTAGTTGGAGCATCATCTTGTAACCCAAAAGGTGCAGGTTTCATTCCCAGTCAGGGTACATACCTAGGTTGCAAGTTCAATCCCAGGTCATGGCACATAGAAGAGGCCACCGATCAATGTTTCTCTCTTTCTCCTTCTCTCTCTCTCTCTCTCCCCTTTCTTCTCTTTTTCTACAATTAATAAACATATCCTAGGGCGAGTGTAAGAAATGCTCCTAGGAATAAAGACTTTCTTACAGTCAACCTAAGTTCTTCATGCTGTTTTTTTAAGCTTCTTGGCTTTCCTTGTCTCATGGTCAAAAAAAATCTCTTGCACTTCTTCCTCTTGTAAAAAAGATCTCTATACCCGAATACTTTTGAAAATGACAGCATGATAGGAAAATGCAATCCTTGTGTTTTGCTGCTAAATTTTGCTACTAAATATATTTCAATTTCTAAGGAAAAAATCTGACTTTTATAGCATGTGAGGAATCAAAGTTTTGACTGTATATTTCAACCTTTATTTTAAGCTATTTTTTTATGACCAAAAAAAACAACACCAGAAAAGTAAGTGGAGCCTCACTTGGGTTTATAACCTCTTTGTTACCCAGCAACACTATATTTTAATACCACTGTATTTTTTCTATCAAACGAGGCAAAACAAGTATGACAGCAACCACAAAATATTATGACCAAATGCATCTGCTTACAATATTCATAAATATCCTCTCCTGCTCCACCTGTCTCCACTCAAAGTCCATGTTCATGCCCAGGAACTACATCTCTTTTATAAACAGAATACGAAAACTATGGCTTCTGATCTCTCTACAGATTGCTCCATCCATGATTGGAAGAATAAATCTCCCAGTAAAAATAATAAGGCAGTTATAATTTGTGTACCTAATTCAATATATATATATACTAACTCTATGAGTGAATGTAGAGAATTAAAAAAAACTTGCTTCATTTATTAATATTATATAGGCAAAATTTAGCATTTTTACATACAAGAGTACTATCAAAGAATTCTACTGGAATAGGAGTTTTACATCGGTTAAATAATTAGAAAAAAGGGTTTTTATGTAATTAACTCCTGTCACCTTATCTAAACATTTAGACAAAAAATGTTTGTAGGCAAATCATTAACACCTCAATGTTCTGTCTTTTCCTAAATAAAAGCACTAATGGGATTTCTGAGCAAATGTGGATTTCAATCTTCTTTTCCATCACAGTCAGAGTTTTCTTGTGCTCTCTTCATATTAGAGAAGAAAATAACTCAGTGATGAAATTCAGTTTTCCCAGCACACCATGAGCCTGGTCTATAAAACTACATGGCATCTTCCAGGCCTCTATTTTGAAATTTGAAAGTTTGGATAATGAATCAATAAAATCATTTGATATAATTTCATATATCACCATGATAGATTAAAATGCCCTGTTACCTTAACTAGTGGGCAGAAGTTTTTCTGTTGAGATTGTGTACTTTCACATATCATTGGTTTTTTCACCATTTCCCATATCAGGTTATATTTATGGAATTTAATTGGATGTTTTCAAAGATAAACATAAAGTTGACATAACATCTCATAATAACATCTTATCAGATACTACAATTACTAAATATATTAAGGAAAAGTAATTGCCTAAATTGAGCAGGATAGGTTCATAATGGCTTTAACACTTCCATATCATGAGGCAAATAATTTAATAAGCAATTTTCTTACCTGTCCTCATTTGCAATTAAAAATTTCCTATTTTATATTACAAACATATTTTTCAATCATTGATTTGATAAATATTTCCAGAGCTTCTCTGCACCAGGAATGTAATGATTACCAAAACCAAAAGCCTATTCCCCAGTGTACATAGTTTCCTGGACTATTACAAACCAATACATGTGTGCCACGTGCTCACTGTGTTCATTCACTGGAATTACTTAGACAACCACAGCCATTAACAGTCCCTGCACTCAGAGATAACCACAGTTAAAATACTGGAATAAGTACGTGTTTGGGTGTATATATTGGGTCGAAATCATTGTTTTTGCAGATTAGACAATAGCAGCAATGTCATACAACTCAATCAAATCTACATCACTGGGCATATAAACCATTATCCTCTATAATTGGAGATTCAGATAATTTTCATTTTTTGTATACTATGTAGTGATAATAAATGGCACTACATTGCCTATCCAGTCACATAATCTTTATATAACATATATACCTATCTATTTATATATATATTTCTCCCCCGAAGAAAAATTTCTGTGAGCACACATCTAACCTAGAGAATATGTATTTTTTAAACATTGAAATTTATTTTTAAATTGTACTGAGAATATTTTGCTCAATTGTTGGTTTCATTTCCGCTTAACTTATGTTCTGAAACTAAATGAATTTTATCCATTTCCCCATGGCTTTCTATTATCTATTGAATCAATTTTATTCACTTGTTTTTATTTTAAAAATTCACTTTATCCACATATTTGCCTTTTCTTAATGTAGAATTTTCATAGTATTTTCTTTATTTTAAAGAGAAAAACACTCAAAATATGTTGTTATAACCCCGTCATCATTCCTAAGGTATTATATTGATTTTCTCTTTTGTTTTCTTGTAAGTCTGGCCAAGGGGTGGTCTATTTTATTGACCTTGTCAAAGAACAAATATTAGATTAAGTTAACAAAATCATTTTTCCCCTAATTTTTAATGTTCATCTTTTGGTTTTGGTGATTTTTTTCCTTATTTTCCTTAAGTATATATTTCTTATTGTTTTTCTAATTTTTGCTTAGTTCAATAATAAATTCACTTGCTCTCAGTATATAAAATAATTTTCTTCTGAGTATGGCTTAGCTTGTTGTATAATTTTATAAGTACTTTTTTCTTTGTTATTTTCTAAGTGTGATATAATTGTAGAAGTGAATCTCTAATTTCTTAAGAGTCAATTAAGAGAGTAATCTATAAAAGTTGTGAAATCGTTTGGTTTGGCAAACACTGTGTTTAGAGTCATCCCAAATCCCCCTTCTCATCTGAACTCCTTTTCTATAGAAGGTAAATATATAAATTTTTTAATAAGTCCTTGTAACTAAGGAAGAATGTATGGTTTAGCTTTAACTGACGAGATATTAACAGAAGTCTCTGAGTACTACTACCAGAAAAGCTCTCTAGGAGGTTTTATAGAGCTTACTGTCCTGGTTGGCTTGTCCCTTTGGTCGTCTGCCCCTCCTCCTGTTCCTGCCTGGAATGTGGCCATATGCCCAAAGGTTTTACAGCCCCCTTGAATAAGAGGAAGAACCACACACTTAGGATACTGAATCAGGAAGGAAGAAAGAGCAAAGATACTTAAAGATGGCCTGAAACTGACACACACGTGTAAACTTCCTGCCTCTGTGTGGGAATTCTTTCCACACGTGTGTAAACATGCAGCCCCAGGAATTTCTGTGTTTTGAGCTCAGCTCCGAGTGAAGGAACACTCCCGTGTGGGCCAGCGTAAAAATCATGTTAGTGGAAAAGGAGTTCTCTAATGGGAATTTGGCAAAAATGTATCTTAAAAAATTCTCTGACTTGCTGAGTCTCTCCTTCCCGGAGTCAAGAGACTTAAGTTAATAAGTCCATGAAATTCTTCTCTGTCTCCTAATAGTTAACAGCCCTAGTTAGCTTACCCTCAATTTACTTGTCTCCTGTTTAACGTACTACCCCAGTCCTGTCTGCCACCGGGCCTGAATTTACATCCTAATGCTCTGTAACTGAGTAAACCTACCCCTTATCTATTCCCTTCCCATATATCCTCATGACCCAACTGAAAACCCCTGTTCTGCATAAGCCCTATGAATAATCAATCCAATGTAAATATGTCCTAAAGCTTCTAATAAAAAGCCAGCTGAGCTACGCCCGGGGCCTTTTCCAAGATGGAGGGAAAGACCCGTGGCTGCCGGACTCTATTCTTCAAGCATGTCTCTGGGTGAGTTTGATTCACGCAATCAGTACAGTCCCCCCCACAGATTTTGTGGGACGAAATCCGCGACCCCTCTGGACTTCTTCACTCATGTAAAATATGATGCCTTTCTTGGTTTGTTTGTTTAAACTGCTTTAACCATGCTTTCTCTTTCTTGCAGCCAAAATTAATCTTCACTGAAAGCATGGCGTCAGTCCCCCACCCAGGTCACCTTTGCTAGTCAATGCACATGGTTCCTGTTTATAGTTGTCTTCTCTGGAAAACTGTCCTGGACTGAGAAGAGCTGCCTTATCCTACACATGACCCACAGTCAATAGTTTAGCAACAAGGTAGTACAGAAGCCAGTCCTTCTTGTCAGCAACACACCGGTTTCACAGCTTAGCATAAGAAGAGACCTTCAGATTTGGGGGAGAGGAAGAAATGAGAGTGCAGAAGAAGACATTAAACATATATAAAGAACTATAACAATGTTTCCACGTTTGGTAGGCCTCCAGAACCATTTCGGGGTACTTTGTGAACATATAGACTCCACTATAGACTTTGAAATCAGAATTTCCATAGGAAGAGATTTAGGAACAGGGCTTTCAAGATGATTCTGATACTTTGCCAGATTTAAGAACCACTGGTTTACCTGCTTGGCCAACAAGGATGCTTTATAAAGATTCAGACCAACCCAGAAGTAACTAATGTCTCAGATGTGTCTGGTGTTATTTCCTGCTCTACCATTGAAATCGAAGCCTTAAAACAAAATCCTATCATCCACAATGACCACTTTGCTTTGCTATCATAATATTATTCCTTTGAATGGGCTACTTTGGTTTCCAAAGCTATTGATTTACAGATCCTACTTTCCCCTTTTCCAGTTTGTGGATTTTTATTCTGGGCTTCTTTGGTTAACATGTAAAATCTTGGGAGTTATGGAGGCCTGTTTTGCATCTCTGGTTGGAGGATCATTTCTGCCTTGTATGGTAGACAAAGATTGGATACTTTTGGAGAAAATCTCAAGTAAGGAGTAGAAGGTAGATTTTAGCCAGCAAAATCATTTGAAGTAAACAAATCAACAAGAAATCACAAACTCCAGATTTGTGTTTAAAGGGGAAGAGACCAGGTAGTGATTTACAATTGAACCAGGCCAGGATTTGCCATTAAAAAAAAAACAAAAAAAACCAGCAGACCTAAATTCAAACATAACTTGTTAAAGTAAACTAGCAAAAAGTTGGTAAAAATTAAAGTAGAACAAAAGATGGTTTTAATAATTTCATTATCTAGCTTTTAGCTTAAAAATCTACCCACCGTTTCATTGTGAGGTATGTCCTTCCTGGATTACATTCAGCCTGAATTACATTCATCTTTATATAAAGATAGTAATAGTTATGGTAGATTTATAACTGCTTTTCATGGAGCAAGGGGTACACAAAGGTACAAGTGTCCAGGGTCTACGAAAGTCATAATGTGACCTTACTTACATTTTTAGATGGGCCTTTTTATTTTATTTTTTTTCATAATTACTTTATTGTTTTTCAATTACAGTTGTCTGCATCCTCTCCCCTCCCCTTCCCCCACCCCTTCCAACCCCACCTCCCTCCCCTGCCTCCCTCCTCCCCTTTGGTTCTGTCCATGTGTCCCCTATAGTGGTTCCTGAAAACCCTTCTTCCCATTGTCCCCTCCCCCATCCCCCCTGGCTATTGTTAGACTGTTCTTAATTTCAATGTCTCTGGTTAACACATATAGAAATTCTTGGCCACATTTAATAGTTCCTTTACTCTAGTATGACATTGCTACATGTAGCACAAATATGACAGAGTTTCTAATTGTGAATATCATCCATCGCCATGGTTCTTCGCAGTTTTGACATCTTGTTGCTAATTTCAGTGAAATTCTTAGAGGGTGAAAGGGTATGATGACCTTATAATTATATTTAATGATGTAGCTATTAAACTTGGAGTCACCAGAAGTAATTCCATAAATAATACATCAAGTGTTTCATAAGATAAAACACTTGGCAGTTCCAATTTCCTCTGCTCCCTGAAAAAATATAGAAGTTAAATCAAGAAGTCTCATGTGAGTCAGCTGAGAAACTTCCAGTAATAAATGGGAAGGCCTCCAGCCTCTGAAGATGGCTTCTTCACCAGATAATTACTTCAGTTATTAGATAGGAAATCTTCAAAAAATTGTGGAACAATTTATCCTAGCAATGGGAAATCTAATATGCAATGAAAATAACTCTCTTGAAGAGCTAAGAATATTATGTAGAATCCCAAGGCCTAAGAATATCTTTATTCACTGGGTCTGGTTGAGAACAGCTTTATAATAAGCAGCATTTACTGTGCACTTCCTATGTTCCAGGCATAGGAAGTGCACAGTAAAGTGCACAGGAAGTGCATAGCTGCTTAAGAAAAGTTTTAATACTCTTTGAAAGCTTTTCTGTCACTAGACTTATTCTAAAATCATACTTACTTCCTATATAGTACTACAAAATTAACATTATAGATATTATATAAAACAGTTTTATACTATATGGAATTTATATATACACACACACACATATATATATGAGAGAGAATGTTGCATAATTAATTCTTAACTATATATGTAAACATGTTTGTATCTGCCAACTGGTAGACTTGCAGTAATTATTTGTTGACTACCTGTTTGAAGTCAGCATTTCCTGTCACACACCTCAACAAACTACAAGCTACTTGAGGGCAAGAACAACATCTAATAGAGACCTACCCTTCCCACATCCCATAGGGCAAGATAGATTTTAGGCTTTGGATTAGATTTTCTTTTTTAATTTTTGGAGTTTTGGAAAGGTATGTACCTGTCTGCAGTAGCAACATGTAATCAAAACATCATTACTTTTTCAGCAAAAATTGTGAATATTCAATATTCACACTGGAGAGAATAAAGTATAAGTAACTTCAAACCAATTCAGAACAGGTTTTGCTACCGCGTGAGTTCGGGTCACAACCAGGTTTCGTTGCCAAATGAGTCACAAAGACTGCACATTTAGAGCTCTGTTGAAATCCGGGACTATGGGAGAGGAAATGTTAGTTTGCACCCTCTGCACCCTGGGGAGCTGCACCTTGAGGCACTTGCCATTCGATAGAGAAATCTGTTTCCCACAGCTCCGATTCTCGCACTAGGCCCCACTTCAGCAAAAATGTATTTTTGACAATACATTACAAAAATGCATTTATTAAGTTCTGAGACTGAGTATCAAAGTCAAATAGCTTTTCTCTTTGACAATGAAAATGAAATAATATTTTGGAGTTCTGTGTATGAAATAAATAATTTAAAAACTTATAGAAAGAAGATCCAACATAAAAGAGGAAATAGGAGTTAGACCTGGACATTTTTAAGGCTGTCATCCATGTAGCTTATTTTAGTGACGTTTTGGGGCAAGGAGAGTGATAGGAAGGTAAGAAGCAGAGCACTTGACATTGTTATAAAGGAGGACCAAACTCCAGGGTATCACACCCTTTCTCCGAGCGCCATTGCCTGGCATGACTCTGGGAGCTGGGGATATATAGTTTAGCTGTGATGCTTGGGATTTGGAAAGAAGAGAGGATCAACTAATAAACTATTTTCTCAAAAGGGAAAAACTGCATTGCTTTGCTTTACATTTTATACAATGTTGGCTGGACTTCAGTTTAAATAATCTCACAAGATTATTTTCAAAAGTATTGGATTATACAAAAAGATATTAGGGTTACAGTTAATTTTTAAAAGGGATTTACAATAAGATTCAATTATCCGGCAACAATATCAGCAGTTACATAGCAACTGTTATACACTTCTCCTGAACCACACAACAATACATTAAGCAAATAAGATGACTTACTTTACTGATGTTAAAATGAAATGAGATAAGGCTAGTTCCACAATTTTACATGAAATATAGCAAAGCTCTGGTCCTGATACAAAGTGGAATTCTCTTTTTTTTTTTAATAACTTTTTTATTGCTGTTCAAGTATAGCTGTCTCCATTTGCCTGTACCTCCCGACCCACCCCCACCTCCCACTCTCGAACCTATCCTCTTTGGCTTTGTCTGCGTATCCTTTACACATGTTCCTTGACATGTGTAAGTTTCCCCCATTACCCCTTCCCCCGCCTCTCTGGTTCAATGAAAGCCACTGCTTCCTTTCTTTCAGTGGCTATATGCAGTCACTGCATTTCATATGCCCGATGATCAGGGTAAGAGGACTGCCGTGTAGAAGTTGCTCGTACAATAGCTTAGAAATTATACAGCAAGTTCTAGGGCTAAAAGAATTTTAGGGTGACTAAAAGATTAAACCTATGCATAAAGCTTCCTTAAATGCTGTATCTATTCTGAAAATATAACTATCCTGGAATTTAAATTAAAATAACTATTACTTTATTTTAAAAGAATATTTATAAATATGCATCGTTCCATGTGATGAATCAGCAACTGTTAACTTTTCCATTTAAGCACATTATTTCCAACTGAATGAGCAACACTCCTGTCTTCAAGGGACAAATAACTATATAATTAACTTTAATTGTCCAGTGTTTGAAAAGTTTTGAACTGTAATAACATGCAGGCAATCAGACAATCTCAAATAGCCTCTCTTAAGAGATTTAACACAACACCATCTTTGCTGAAGGTAAATATAATGCAATAAGTCTATCTATCCACCACTGGGAAATATGCCTTGATGGAAGGAAATCTCAAATTTTCTTCAAATGGAAAACCAGGGAACAGAAATGCACGGAACAGTCCATTCAAATAAACAGTAGAGCCTGGGAAAACTTTAGAGAAGGGTGTCAAACTCATTTTCACCGGGGCCACATGAGCCTCACGGTTGCCTTCAAAGGGCCGAATGTAATATTAGGACTGTATAAATATAACTACTCCTTAACTGTTAAGTGGGAGCTCGGCACTGCCGCCAGGTAGAAACAAGGTGCCAGGAGGGATAAAACAAGGTGGAGGGCCGGATTCGGCCGCGGGCCTTGTGTTCGCCACCTGTGCTTTAAAGGATAGGTACGAAGTCTATCAAATCTGAATTCACACCGAGCCTACAGTTTATGACTCTGAGTATGTAACCTCACTTGGCCTCAGTTTCTCCATCTGTATAGAGGGAATAATAATCTCTGCCTCGCAGTGCCACACAGGTACTCTATTCCATTCCACTGGTCCACCATGTTGGGCTTCAGCCATTGTCCCTAGGCCTCCTTTTTTGCTCAGTGGGACAAAAATAGGCTAATCTATCTCCACAGTCATGACTGAATTCACTGAATGCAGCTCAGTGTTGACTGGAAGCCTCCCACGCTCTGTGTCACAGAGGCATCATAAAACTTTCGTAACTCCCCCGAGCATCTTTACAACTTTTCAGCAGGTCATTGGTTTTAAATGAGAACGCACACTGCTTTAAAAGGAGATGTCTGTCAGATGGAACAAAAGAAGCAATTCCACGAGAAAACAAATAAAATACTGAGATAAAATTAAAAATTAATCCACTGTACTTATGTCAGTCAATCAAAAATTTAGAATCTTTGCTCTTAAAAGATAAAATATATAACCAATTAACAAAGAAATCCCATTTTACTTAGTATATTTAAAGCGGATGGCTGGGGTGGGGTGAAAATGGAGACAACAGTACTTGAACAACAATAAAAGAGAGAGAGAGAGAAAAATAATAACTGTATAGACCTAAATATAACAATTCTAATTTCACAAGAAATTATAAGCATAATTAATTACTTTACAAGAGGCCCCTATTTTGCTTGAGAAAACTAAAAGAGATTACTACAATTTACTAGGTACAGCATACTTAAAGGAGTAGTTTTACCCAATGGTGCTTGTAATACTAAAGTTTCAACTTAAATAAATGCAAGAAAAACAAAATTATATTTTTCTATAGAGTTTTGAAACTATTTTCCTCATTAAATTATATTGTTCCTTTAAGGAAAGATTAGAATTGACTTGCCTCAGAAAAAATGAAGTACAGTTGTAGATGATTTTTTAAAGACTTTATTTATTTATTTATTTTTTAGAGAGAGGGGAAGGGAAGGAAAAAGAGAGGGAGAGAAACATCACTGTGTAGTTACCTCTTGTACACCCCCCACTGGGGACCTGGCCTGAAACCCAAGCATGTGCCCTGACTGGGAATAGAGCTGGTGACCCTTTGGTTCACAGGCTGGCACTCAGTCCACTGAGCCACACCAGCCAGGGCTGTAGATGATTTTATATTTGCTAATGCCAACACCCAGTTGATAAGCAGAAATTCTCTCACTTAGATATTAATTTACATAACTAACTAAAGTAAGAGCTTACTCCAGAACTTAAAGCAAGAAAGATTTAAGTTTGAAAGCAAGTGTATACAAATAATACAATAACCAGACTATTTGGCAGATACGGTTCTAAGCTCTTTATATGAAAAGTAGCTCAACATCCATTTTAGATTAGTTTATTGAATTTATTACTTATTGGGTTGGCCAAAAAGTCTATTTAGTTTTTTCCATAAAATAAAAGACATATTTTTCATTTTCACCAATAACTTTATTGGTTTGGATATTTTGAGTATGTTGGCTATCTCCCATGCGGTTGATTGTTCTCAGTTAATGCCTCAATTTTACAGCTATCAACTTCAACTGGTCTACCTGACCATGGAGCATTATCCAGCGAGAAATCTCCAGCACAAAAATTTGCAAACCATTTTTGACACATTTGATCAGTTACAGCACCTTCTCCATACACTGCACAACTCTTTTATTGCATTTCAGTTATGTTTTGGCCCTCTTGAAATAATAAAGCACAATATGCCAAAAATGTTGTATATTTTCTTCCATCTTCAATATTAAATGGCTACACAAAAATTTACCAAATTTGCCCTGGCTGTGTAGCTCAGTGGATTGAGCGTGGGTTGGGAACCAGAGGGTCCTGGTTCAATTCCCCATCAGGGCACATGCCTCGGTTGCAGGCCAGGTCCCCAGTGAGGGCCATGTGAGAGGCAACCATACATTGCTGTTTCTCTCCCTCTCTGTCTCCCTCCCTTCCCCTCTCTCTAAAATAAATAAATAAAATAAAATAAAAAACATTTAAAAAAATTTACCAACTTTGATAAGTTTTTCTAATGCCCACTGATATGACAGCTGTCATAATACAGTCTAACAAAATTGTTTCCAATGAAGTTAAAGACAACTGAGTGCTATCAGAGCCATCTTACAGAGAAAACCAAAGGATCTTTTTGGCCAACCCAATATTATTTTAGTCTAATGAATATTATTTAGACTCATGAAGATATCACAGTTTTCAACTATAATTCAGCAATAATTATTACCTAATTTTGTGTCTACACTATCTACTTATCTTCCTATTCCCTTTACACAGCAGAATAAGGCTATGAGGTCTAGACATGCTTGGGAAATGCAGCTAATATCTCTATTTAGACATTTGTATTGGCTTATATTCAAAGAATGCTCCTCATATGGTACAGCAGTCTTTCAACATTTGCTAGAGCTTGTCTCTTATTCCAAGATATTCAGATTTGTAGGGGAAAAAAGAAGGAAGGAAAGGAGGAAGGAAAGGGAAGGGAAGGGAAGGGAAGGGAAGGGAAGGGAAGGGAAGGGAAGGGAAGGGAAGGGAAGGGAGAAATACAAGAAGAAAATGTCTAGTCCCCCTGCAAAGAAATGAAGGATGGACACTGGAATCACCCTAACCTGGGTTCTCATGGCTGGTCCCCTATATACTCAACAGCCTCTTCTAATATCAAATATTTATCCCTTTATTTATCTCTGTCCTTATATTTTAATAAAAGGCTCTTAATTAACAGTTACCTTGTGACTTTATGTGAGGTTTAAAACACCAATATTTATAACTATGTAGTCCCTGACACTTGAAAACAAGATACCAAGAAATGGTTGTTGGCTTCCTGTCTGCAGTTCCTTTCTTAATCATTCTCTTCTATCCATTTCCCTATATCAAGACTAGATCCAAATCAATTAAATCTGAGTCTGAATGAAGGGACCCAGGAATCAGTATTGCTAAAGTTATCTAGGTGGTTTTAATACTTCGCTAAGGTTTCAAGATACTATATCACCCTGGTTTTGAAAATATTAGAAATATCTGTGGAATTCAATCCTTAACCTCAAGGGTATCTTCACTGGTTATTTGTCATGGCAAATTACAGCATACTCTTTAACGGCTAGACTCAGAGGCTTGAATTCACTTGTTAATGAGAAAACATCGGGGTGTCCCACTTGCTCTCCACAGACTTGATTTTAATAAAAAATTAAAAACCTACCATATTTATTTCTTACACACAACAGGAATGTCAATATTTTCTCTAACACAAGGATAATCAAATTAGGCCCTGGAAGACGACTCGCGTCAGTTTTGATAGTAAGGAAAAATGTGTCAGTAACGTTAAATCAAGGCAAAAAACAAATCCCGCTAATACAGCTCCATCTATACACTCACTAAGCTGTTTAGTTCTTTTCTTCCATTAGCTATGTTTAGTTCCTTTCTTCCATGAGCTAATACTCTTGGTTTTGTTGTCATTTTCTGAAGGTAAGTGTTACCGACGAACAATGAAGGGTTGGCACAGGAGTGACTCGGGGCTGGACTCCCCACAGCGTGGTTGTCAAAAGGCGGCATCAGCATCACCTGAGAGCTTGTCAAAAGGAAGAGTATGAAGCCCCGCTCCCGACGACTGAATCGGAATCATTGACAGCATCTGCTCTAACAAGCTATTCCAGGGATGCTGAATGCATATTCACACTTGAGAATCACAGGCTGGCAGGGTTTCTAAAGCAAATGAAATGTGGTTTGTAATACATGGTGTTATATAGTCTCATTCCTCTCTGCATCCATTTTTCCCCTTTATCCACAAAAATGCGTACAAGATCATTTTTATGTAGAGGAAATTTCTTCAATCAGCTGCAGAATAACCATGAGAACTTCATGAGGCTTTGATCTGAATGGACCAATATTCACGTTTTTGTAAGAAATGAAACACTTGCAGCGCATTTTTACTTAAGTAGATCACATGCAGAACGTAGAGTTTAACATCAAAGTCATATTCTGTTTCAGCAGGTTCTGAAGAAAGCAGACTCTCCCAGGAGCTGGGTGTTACAGAACCCGAAAGTGGCACAAGCTGCAGGATGTTAATGTGATGCACTCAGCTCTTGGCTCCTCGAACTTGGTCGCTTTATAATAAATGCCTATATATTTGTTTATAAATTAATCTACACTAAATAGCGTTCTTGACAACTCTTACATCTCATAAGGTAATCAGTTCAGAATGAAATAAATAAACACTCTAGGAAAGCTAATTCAAAGTGTAATTTCTTAAAACAAATAATATGTAATATCTATATATCTATTTCTGAGCATAACGAGATGAGCACCCCAGTGATAAAGGTTAGCAATTAGAGATGTTATTGTATCTTTTCACTTCCTAATAAAGAAGGATAATATCACTTCGTTAATGATAAACATTTTAATCATGGAGAGATGAAGGAATGCTATAATTCAATAACATGTTGTCCTTTCTGTAAGATTTTTCAATTGCTATTCTCAACCTATTAATTCCAGAAATGCTCCGTAGTATGACTCCAGGAAGTCTGCTTCATTTTTTTTCTCACAAGTCTTCAAATTGCATGAATCTCCTGGGCTTACCAAAGCTTAACATGAACATCTAGTCCTTGAAAGTCTAAAAATATTAATGAGTCTATTGGTGGAGAATTTTCAAACAGACAAGATGCTTAAGTTAACTCTCATCTTTATAATTAAAGAAGGCCTATTAGATCGATAATTCAAAAAAAGAAAAAAAAAGAAAACCCCAGTTAATTTTAAATATTTTATATTAACTTTAGACTACATATTTATATTCACACGTGGTCAAGCCTGAATTTTTTTTAGTTAGTATCCCAATTCTAACAATAGAATGAGCCTATAATTAACCATTCCCATCTCTTGGGTAGTTAAGGAGCAGGAGATCTTTGGAATGATTGCAAAAATCCCAGTTACTATGCAGGGAGGTCACCTGATCTCATCTTGTTTCTCTTAGCAGTGAGAAATAGAGCAGAGTGTAATTTGAAAATATTCAGTGAGGGATAGTTATGATTCTGCTATTTAATCATAGATTAAACCAAAGCACTAAATGTGAAAAAGACATATAACTTCACTCACCAGTGGTTCTCAGGGTAACAAAGTACAATACAAGGGTTTTTAGTTGGGCATTAATTGTAATTCCATTTATTTTATTATGTACATAGAGAGATCCTCAGTATTCTCCCTGAATACACTTTCTTCTCCTATGCCTTAATGAGACTTTTTTCTAACGTAACAGGATCTGAGTCCTAACTAGTGTGTCTCAGTGGGTTGGGTGTCATCCCACAGACCAAGAGGTCACAGGTTCATTGGTTCCCTGTGTTGCTGGCCAGGTCCCTGACTGGGCAGGTGAGAGGCAACTGATTGCCTCTCTTTTCTCTCACACATCAATGTTTCTCTCCCTCTCTTTCTCAGTCCTTTCCTCTCTCTCTAAAATTAAATAAATTAAAATTTAAAAAAAAACATAATAGGACCAGAAAAACATAGTACCTAAGCATGACATTTCTATTATTTCCATATCAACTGCTTCCTCTGTGAGAAATTACATTTAACAATTTACATGTGTTATGCCATTTCATAAATAGAAAAATCAACTTATAAAAATGTCAAATTGTCAAAAGATTATTAGCATATAAAATAGAAATCACTGAGTAATTAAAGTCTACCTGTTTTTTCACATACTTTATTTAATATTATATGAACAAGAATGATAAAGACTTTGATAAATAAACTCCTTGAGATTGCAGTTTTGATTTTGTCTAACTTAAAGTTTATTTAAATTTCTCCTCAATAAAGAAATCAATTCCCATAATTACTTCCATGAATTACATGAATCCATGATTTGAGGGAGAGAAATACTTCTCTGGATGCTATATAACCATAGTAATATTTCTGAGAGGGTAATAAAAGAAAAAGCAATGATATGGGTTAAAAAAAAAACTCAGTTTATTAAATAGCTCTTCAATAAAATGTACTTGGTGTTGAACACAAAATAGCCTGACCACACAGTTTTTGTGTTCAAGAAAGCTTAAAAAGTTGGAATATGAAACTATTAAATGATACAGAAAAGTTATATTTTAATAATACTTTACTTGCATAACTCCAACTAAATTAAAATGTCTGTGGCGTAGATACTATTTATATAGTGTGAAAGCTTCCATATAATTAAGATCAGCACCTTGCAGGTAATTTGCAATGAATCTTAGTTGATCTGTTTAGGGAAAAAAATACTATAAGAGTTTAAGAAATTAACCAGTGTCATTGTAAATAATCTGAGAATCTTAAAAAGTTTTAAGCTTTAAGTTAAGTGCTTTGGAGAAGGGGAGAATCTGGATAAATGTGGAGACAGGGCATCATTAGTTATAATAAACAGTATAAACAAAGGCACAGAGGCAATAATGTGGTGGTTTATTTGGAGAATAGCAAGGGAGTTTCTTTTTAGGGAGCAGTGATAGTTATTGTTAAACAGACAATATGTATATAAAACACGACATCCTACAAAGAAGGTTGAAGGGTTTAAATAGAAAAATCTACTCATAAAAATGTCAATTGTCAATAGATTATTATCATAAACAAAAGAAATCACTGTGTAATTCTAGTTTACCTATATTTTATAATTTAAATAAGTAGCCCATGAAATTCTACAAATAGGTCTGTAGTATGTGGCCATTGGGTTAGAGAGATTAGTATTTAATTCCATTGGGATTCATGGTCCTCTTCTGCAATGGAGGAATAATAACTTACAACCCCTACACTAATTTTTTGTAATAATATTGTTGGTACGGAATTGTCTTATATTTTCCCTTGTGGTTGAGAATGAGGTGGCTTGTGGAGCAGAAGCAATGTGTTCAGGACATGGAGTTTAGCGTGCTTATGGAACCACTGAGTGGGCAATGCATCATGGAGAAGATTGACCTGATGCATAGGTCACGTTGCCGTGAACGATTTAAAAGGTGTCAACATATAGCTATCAGTCAAAATCGTTACTGGGCAAAAGACCTCACAGTAAGCGTATCTGAATTGAGGTTATGAGCTTAGGGCAGAAGCCTCAGGAACCTTTATGCTTAAAAGAAAGGTAGAGGAAGAAAAGACTACAAAGATTACAAAAGTTTCTGAGACTTAAAAGAAAAACCATAGATGATTTCATGAAATCCTGGAGACCTGAGATACATCAATCAGCCATTGCCCCAATAACACTGAAAAACAAATATCTCAAAATTATGGCAAGTTTTGTTTTGCTTTTTTGCTAATGGGTCTACAGTGTGACTCGGTCCCCTACACCTGTGCTTAAGGCTCCAGGGTTGACTGGACTAAACTCTAACTAAGCTTTGTGTTGAGTTCATGTGTGCTCACACATCCCCACATTCACCTGGGATCAGCAGGTTCCCAGCATAGTGCTTCTCAATGCAGATGCAGGGTATAAGAGCCAGGCCAAACTGCAGATGCACTGTGTCTGCTTAGCTCACATTCACTATTATTTCATTAAGCAAAGCAAATCCTATGACCAAACACAACATCAGTTGGTATGGCCATATGATCTCGCAATATTTGGAATGGTAGGAAAAGGAATATTTGCTTAACAATTAATCCAAACTATAAGAGACTTTTCAAAGAAAACAAATTCAAGGGTTAATTTCTGCTGAAAGGTCAAGTAAGGTAATATCTGGAAGTGACCTATAAGATTTAGGAAGTAAGGGATATTTAGTGACCTTGTAGAGTGCAGCTTTACTGAAATGTATAGTACATAAACCAGATTTCAAAGGACAGAGAGTGAATTGAAAGCAAATAATGTAAGTTAAACATAGATAAGTGTTCCAAGAAATTGGGCTGTGAAAGAGAAAAGGGAGAAATGATTGCAGCAGCTTGGGGGGTGTAGGAGTTAGAGGACAGTTTTCATCGGTTTGATTTTGTCTGCATTGTTTTGAAGAGAAAAGGTAATTAGGCCTGCGTACATGCTGACATGGGGAAGCCAGTAGAGAGATCAAGGTTGAAGATCCCAGAAGGGGGTGATAATTGAAATGGTGAAGACACTACAAAGGTAGAAGATGTAATCCCGAAGAACCCAAGAAGAGAAAAGACCTAGACATCGGCTTTCCTCTTCCATGGCGATGTATCGGAAGAAGGATGGAAGGATGTTGCTGTCACTTAGGTCCTAATTTTGAAACTACAAGGTAGTAATTCGAGAAAAGGAAATAAAGAGAGATAGAATTCTAAAAGTAGTTAGAAAAGTTAGTAAAAATCATAACTGGCAAATTTGAAGGTAGAGAATATTAAGGTATTGAGAAGGAAAGATAGGAATTTCTGGAGAAGAAGCATTTGAATATGAGGACAAACTTTCTTTCATGTTGTGGAAAACTAAGACCCAGATTACAAGGAGAGGAATTGGAATTAAGAAAAAGAAGAGAGTCCTCTCTTCGATAGGTTTAAAGGATAACGGTAGAGAGAAAGACACGTTGAGGTGAAGTCAAATTTAATTAAAGCATGCCGCTTTGCAATGCTATTTTTAGTAACACTCTTATTAACAGCACTTACCAAAATAAGTTCCAGAAGAGTTGTGGAGGAAGATTGAATTTGAAATTCGAAAACAAAAATAACTAGGTTATGTGCAAATTACACTAAGAAATCTAAACTCATAAATAAAATAATTGCTGAGTCCAGCAAGATTGTCTCCTTACCTAATATATTAGCAAGAACCCAAAAGAAAGTCTTTTGTTTTGCAGTATTATTCTTTTTAAAAACAGGAGATATGAATAAACATTGTTTGTGGTAATATGTAGAACATCGTTTCTCAGTTGATTCTCAAAAACTACTGACTAGCAGTCATTACATTAATATCTACTCATATCTACCACCTTATGTCAGACAATATTCAGTGGAAAATTTTCAGCATATTTTCAGAAAACAATAGTTAATGGGAAAATGTTAATAGAAAATCTTCATGATTTAATT
Source organism: Micronycteris hirsuta (assembly GCA_004026765.1). Taxonomy (NCBI): domain Eukaryota; kingdom Metazoa; phylum Chordata; class Mammalia; order Chiroptera; family Phyllostomidae; genus Micronycteris; species Micronycteris hirsuta. The sequence continues at coordinate 39,943 of PVJI01014674.1, forward strand.
TTGATTTCCAAAAATAGAAGCATAGCCATGGGTAATATACCATAAATACTCTCAAATATAAAATCAAGCAAATGGAAGAAATACATAAATTCAAATTAGATTCAAAATTCTAGTAGATAAAGTAGATAATATGATTGAGATTGGAGAAAATACCAGGAATAAAAAGGCCACTGGAAGAGCTAATATAAAATAAGGCATTCATTTTCATAAGATTTTTATAAAAATGAGAGCCTTGCTCTGAGTTTGTAAATATATTATTCATTTTCCCAATGACCGTGAGAATTTGGTAGGCTACAAAAATCTTATTTTATTACTTTTAGCAATCCAGAAACAACCCATTCAAAGGTCACCCAGGAAAATGAAGACTCAGAAATATTGTTCCCTCCTTACATTTTCCTTCTCCTCCACCAACAAAACACCTCTTTTTGCAGACAAATCAGTCATCTATAATTAGTCTTCAAAAAATATGGGTAGCCAAGCAGAACAGAAGAACCAAAGAGCAGATTGTTTGATGCACTGACATAGGTTATTATTTATCACACACAAAAAAAAGATGTCCTGAATGGCCAGTGATATGTGTGAAAATTCATTTTTTGACAGAAAACAAAAAGATAATAGCAATTAAAGAGGAAGGGGAGAAAAGCAGTGAACAGTGATGAAAATAAGTAATGGTTCTGGAATCATGGTGATCCTTGAGGTATTTAAAAGCAGTTCTTCAGGCTTAGTCTGAGTAGGTGTGTGTGTTGTGTGTGTGTATTTACACACATATACTATTGGAAGGTATGCATTAGCTCCATCTAGGTTAACTGAGTTCTTTCTTAACTGATTTTTTTTTTCTCAAATGTAGTCTGAGGAGCAAAGAAGATGCTGTTAGGATTGCAGATTTCTGGATTATATCTAAGACCTACTGAACCAGAATCTGTGATGATGGAAGTCAGAACTACTCTTTTTTAACAGTCTCAGGTAATTCCTATGAATTATAACGTCAGAGACCCACTGCCCTGTGTACCTCGCTTGTAGAGAACAATAGTATGGCTGTACCTGCTCCGAGCAACGTGGATAAAGCAGTGTGCGCATCTACTAAGCTGATGGTTTCCTTCTGGCATCCTCAGAATATGGACAATTATCACAAAAGAACATTTCCAACATACTGTGTTTATTGTAAAAAAAAATATGAAGTATTGACTATCCCTAAGTGTGAGGCAGTATTCTAGGCACTGAAGATTGATAAAAAAAAATATTACAACATTTATCATCTAGTAAAGAAAGGCAGACAGATGTAAGTATGATAATGAAAGGGTTCTGCAGTAGTCTGTACAGGAGGCCATTGGGGACATACACAGGAAAGAGAAAAGGCAGGCTAGGGGAAACTTCCTGAATGGGGTGACAAAGCATAAGTTTGAGAGATGCCTGCCAGATATACAACGCAGACACAAGCAAAACTTTCTATCTCATTAAAACATCACAGATTCTTACAAAAATAGATGCTACTTTCACTCAGAATTCTGCCTAAGAGTCCATTAGTAAAGAAATATTGAAGAAAGCTGTCATCTGGTGTAAATAAAGTAGTTCCCCATCACTATGCATTATCCACAGCACCTGCCCAGCTCAGACGTGTTCAGGGCCCATGAAGAGGTAAGCGTAAGTAAGCTGAGCAGTAGGTCATGGCAACAATGAAGCAGAAATTATGAGTCAAGATTCAAATGGTAGTTTCAAGTCAAAGGATATTACAAGCAATTGTGAAAGAAAATATTATCTGGGTGAAGCAAACTCTTCTTGGGGAAAGTCTGACTTAAGTTTTAATTCTCTAATAAATCTAATAGGTAATAATTAGATTTGAAAAGTACAAATGTTTTTGGACATTCGAAAAATGACTAGTATCATTTAATAGTAACTAGTAATATTTAATGTCTATATACCTCAGCACGATACTTTCCTGAACGATGCTGGCATTACAAGGAGAAAGTGAAGAAATAAAGAAAAAATTATGCCACTCACTACGTATCAGTTATTTTTGTGAATCTTTAATGTATAATTTCAGGAGAATATAAAAAAGTAGGAATTTTTATTGCAAGTGTTTCTTACATACGAAGATGTGAATTGTTGAGCACATTTTACTTTGACTAATAAAATCACTGGATAGTAGTGTTGGCAGTTTTTCGTCTTTAAAACTAGTAATTCTACCACAGTGAAAATAAGTAAAGAAATAGTTATCAGTCTGATGATGTCAGACATAAGCTTCAAGGAAGAGTATTTTATAAAATCCTTCTGTTTTAAATATCTCTTAATATCCCAGTACTACTGGACATCTTTTTTTGAACGAATTAGTCATGTTGTAAATGACTCCTTTATACATACTCCTGTTACAGATATGATTGTGTACAAACACAAAACCATATGTGTTTATAAAAATAAGCAGGTATTCTCAGCCATGACAAGGGATGGAATCCTAAATCTAGGACATCTGTACATTTCTGTGGCTTTTAAAAAGATGTAAATGGTGATGGAAGGAGATTTGACTTGGGGTGGTGAACACACAACACGATATACAGATAATGTATAACAGAACTGTATACCTGAAACCTATATAATTTTATAAACCAATGGCACCCTGATGAATTCAACAAAAAAGTTTTAAAAATTCAAAATTAAAATTAAAAAGTTAAAAATAAAGATATGTATGCCTTAGCAGAAATCTGGCTCTCAAAGAAGCAGTGGCAAAGATTAAAATGAAAATATATGACTCAGTACATTTATTTAATTTTCTTTCCTTAATTACTCAAAGGGAGTTTTTATAACATGCTAATAGCAAAATGAAGTCAAAAACAAAATTACATTAAAGCTTATTAAAAGAGATGATTTGGAGAGCAGAGGCCTGCCAGTTTTGTAGCAAGATTTCTAATCAAGAATTATGTACATATGCTGTTTCAAATCTAGAGTTAATTTTCTTAACATTTAAATTACAAAGCCTTTTCATACCTAATACCTTTTATTAAATCCTCGTAAGTCGTTTTAAGAAATATGATTAAATCACCACCTTACTTGGAACCTTTGCTCCAGGATAAAATGCAGAGCCTTTAACACCTTAAAAGAACTTTCTTGTTCTGGTCTTTGCTCCTCTTCAGCCACATGTCTTGCCACTTTATAATTTATATTCTATCATATATTAGATTTATTTTAATCATTTGAGCCATTCATACGTTCCTAAAAGTCTTTGGCATAG